>JASAND010005082.1:0-16511 GCA_030248195.1 Trissonchulus latispiculum
AACCAACAAAATTTACAGTCTGCCTATGTGCAAGTCAGGCAGGAAAATGAAGCATTATTCGAGCAAAATCGTCGCCTGGCTCAGAGAGTTTATGATGAAAATGAAACTACTCCTAAGATGATAGGATCTATAAAAATTGACTCCTCTAGTACTCAAATTGCACCATCAAAAATTCAGACTATTACAACGCCCAGAGTTAAGGCCAAAAATAAGAAAGTACTGGGCAAGCCAAAAGATAGCGTTAGTGCTCCTAACCGTGCAAAATGTCCATTTATTCAAGGAAATAGTTATTTTTCATTACTTCTTTTTAGTGTCAGTATTCTGAGCATAATACTGGCAGGAAGCAATTTTGCATCTGCTATACCGGTCCCAGAGCGACCTTTACTTTGTCAGACTAAAGATGGCAAAGCGCTCTGGCAATTACCTGAATCAGTGCAATGCGCGGTTCAAAAACATGTTGATGAAGGTGTCCCCTTGGACACCGAGTTAGCTCTTTACAAACATAACTTGATTCAGTTTCGGACAAAAGCTTGGCGAAGAAAAATTGTGTACCAAAAGATCGAAACTTTTACTTATTTTTTCGCAGATGAAAATTTGAAGAAGGAGGAGAAACAGGATATACCGGTTCATGAGCAAGAATGCGAAAATATGCATCGTTGGCATACTTGCCGTTATGGCAGTCTAGAGAAAAAGGGTGGACTCTGGCAAACTACCAACAAACTTGACTGGTATTACCCGGGAGGTGGTATAACTTGTTGTAAATGGAGAGTTTTTGAAGTTTACAATTGTTTTGTGACAGAAGGAGTGGTATATAAAAGGCATCATAATGATTTTATGGAAAGTTCGTTGGGAGTTACCGCTCACTGTGATTATGCTCGTGGGGGATGTGCCCTATCGGATCGAAGTTTTTTAACGTGGCAAATTGACCAGAGTGAGAAGTGTGAATATGTTCCTTGGAAAAATGTTAAGGGGCAAATGTGGGGAGCAAATTGGCTTTCCGACGATGGGACTTTAGCTCTAACTTATCGAAATGCCTATACTGCTCATGACTGCCGCAACAAACAAGTATTCATATCTGAGCAAGGGGTGCCATTTCGCATTCTGTCTCAGAGGCAGGCTCCGAAATTAAGGCGCCCGCGACAAGTTAGTGAGAATCGTATAGGTAGAAAGGAAAAAGTAGTCAAAATACTTGACGGATGGGTCAAAGAGCATGGTATCGTTACTACAGATTTACTAGCTACAATGCTACAAGCTATAGAGTTCAGGCTGCATAAAAATATAAGATTCGCATTCGACCAAACCATGCATTCTATTTGTTCGTCCATGCAAAATGTAATCGAAATTTTGAAAGCAGACATTCTAGCTAATCCTACTCTAGCTATGAGAGCCTTACTACAGAGAGCTGAAATTTTTGCCAGAGCTGGTGGGCCAGTAATCGAAGTATGGCCTTGCCAAGAAGTCGACAGTACGTATAAATTTTTACCTATGAATGATTCAACCTGCACACGTGAAATTCCAGTGCAATTTACTGTTCTTAATCGTTCACACATGGCATATCTCGACCCAGTTACAAACATACTACATCATTCAGGGCGTCCAACTGAATGCGAATTTGCTAATCAAGTTCCACTGAAACTAAGTAATCAAACTTATCTGTACCATGCCTTCGATGGTTCAGTCTTACCCATAAACGGTATCCCGGATTTAAAAGCTTTTGATTGGAACTTATCGTCTCCTTGGAATTTTGAAGCTACTATTTATCATGAGATAGTTATGTATAATTTCAGCGATCTAGAAACTTCAGTTTCTCTTAATGACTTGTTAGGAGGGGTTCAATTTCAACAGCAAATTTTGGCTGAATTGGGAGTAATAGGTCAAATAGCTAGTAATCCTAAGGATGCGGCTAAAGGTATGGTTTCTTCCATTATGAGCAAAGGATTTTTCGGATTTTTGACGGGATATGGAATAAGTCCTTTTCAAATTTGGGTCTTTCTAGTTTGTCTATACGTAACTTCTTGTTTTCTCATAATTCACTGTTGTCCATTACCTACTAGCCCTATGGCCTCGTTTAACTTACCTGAACTATTGCCCCGGTTATGGACGTGGATTCGGGGTAGATCAAAAAAGTCTACAGAAAGTGAGGCTAACCCAATTTTTGAAGCGTTAGACTTGACACCCCCGGCAAGAAGTGTACCTACTCCAACTATGCCTAGGCCACCTACAATAATAGTTACTGCCGATTCACCTAGACTGTACCCTAGGTTAAGCCAAGCTTATGAAAACCAATATTTATTACCTAGAACAGCACACACAAACGAGGCTAATAGCTACATATCTAGCGCAACTTTTCTTCGACTACCCCCCCGTCCCTCCTGAGTTAGATCTGGCAGAATACCTACCTCGGCAAGCATTAGCTCTGCCAGCATTACCTAGGTCGACCAGTGTTATTAATTTAACAAATGGGGCTGGAACGGTTAAAGTAGTAATTGAGATTGGTGGGATATCAGTGGCGGCTCTTGCAGATACCGGAGCTCATGCTACTCTAATTGATTGTGATATTTTCGAACAAGTAGCTGAACAAACCGGGGCGCGATTAGAGCCGTCGGATATCCTAGCAACCTCGGTTACGGGACATGCCCTACGAGTCATTGGTAAGGTTCAAATGCCAGTTACAATTCAATCTACAACAATTACACACCCAGTCTATGTGGTGGACGACTTTAGTTACCAATGTATCTTGGGAATAGATTTTCTTCGAAGGTTTGGGGTTGTTGGGTTTGACTTCGACAAAGAACTCTTACAGCTAGGACCAGAAAAGGTGTTGTTTCGGCCTATGGATACTCCAATTTTAGCTACACTTAGAAAGAGTCCTACGGTGGTAAGGGTTCGGGAAACAATGAAAATCCCTCCCCGTAGTGAAGTAATATTAGTGGGAGAGGGACAGGGATTAAATACAGCAATGTTCGAGCCAAATCCAAATTTAATGTCAAAATATGGGCTTTGTGCGGCTCGGGCATTAGTGAACTGTCAGATACAAGAGCCTACCGTGCCAATACGCATAATGAATGTAAATTTCATGCCTGTTACTTTATATAAAAATACAAAACTTGGTACTCTAGATTCGCCAGCCGAAATAATTGAAGCGCCGCTTGCAGCAACAAGCTCAGGAAATGAAACTTTGAAAATATTTTCGGTAGATGCGAAGTCGAATTTGGCTGCGTATAAACTTCCAAAGTCGCTCGAAGAATTAAAATTAGAGGAAAATGATTTGACACAGGAACAGACTGCAAAGTTACTTACATTGTTAACTAGTTACGCCGATATTTTTGTTGAAAGTGGTGGCGTGACCGGCTATGCGAAGGATTTTGATCACAGAATTTTAACCGGTGACGCACCACCTATTAAACAATTACCCTACCGAATACCGGTAGCTCAGAGAGGTGTGGTTGAGGAGCAAATACAGGGCATGATGGAGCAGGGTATAATTAGATTTTCGAAGAGTCCTTGGTCCTCGCCAGTAGTGTTAGTTAAGAAAAAGGACGGCACCTGGCGATTTTGTGTTGACTTTAGGAAATTAAATGCTAAAGAAGATCACAAAGAAAGATGTATTTCCGCTACCAAACATTACTGAAATTTTAGACTCTATGTCTAATTCTCAATATTTTTCGTCGCTAGATTTAGCACAAGGTTATTGGCAGATTCCAATTAGAAAGGAAGATCGTGATAAAACTGCTTTCATAACCCATGGCGGACTCTTTGAATTTAATGTCATGCCTTTCGGACTCTGTAATGCTCCGGCAACCTTTCAACGATTAATGGAAGTAACTTTGGCAGGACTAAATTGGTCTATTTGTCTGGTTTATATTGATGATTTGATAATTTTTTCAGCAAGTTTCGATGAACATCTGCATTATCTTAGTCAAGTTTTTGATAGGCTTCGCGCCGCTGGTTTAAGAATTAAGACTAAAAAGTGCCAATTTCTGCGCGCTGAAATCGTCTTTTTGGGACATATTGTGTCAAAACATGGTGTTTCACCTGATCCAGCAAAAATAGAAAAATTGGTAGCGCTAGCACCTCCTAAAAACGTCGATGAACTGCGCTGTTTTCTAGGGTTGGCATCTTACTATCGCCGTTTTGTGCAAAAATTCGCGGAAATTGCCAGTCCTCTCCACCGCTTGCTAAAGAAGTCAGAAAAATATGAATGGACTGAAGATTGTGAGAAAGCATTTCAAGAGTTGAAAAAGAGACTTGTCTCACCACCTATTTTGTGCTACCCGGATTTTACTCGTCCATTCATACTAAAGACAGATGCTTCTTTGCAAGGGTTAGGAGCCGTGTTGGCGCAAGAATTAACGGAGGGAGAAAGAGTCGTTGCTTTTGCTAGTCGAAATTTAAAAAGTAGTGAGAAAAATTATAGTATTATTGAACTTGAAAGTTTAGCTGTTGTTTGGGCTATTAAATATTTTCAAACTTATCTAGCCGGACGACATTTTACCGTAATCACTGATCATGCGCCTTTAAGATGGTTAATAAAGTATGGAAAACATCAAGAAGGTCGGTTGGCTAGATGGGCTCTAACTTTACAAAGTTATGATTTTGATATTCAGTATAAGCCCGGTCGTACTAATGCAGCTGCAGATTTTTTGTCTCGATTACCAGGATTTGTTGTAGCTAATTTGCAGGCAGTAAATTTACAATTTGCAACTGAACAGGTTGCTGACCCTGAAATTGGGCCTATGATTGGTTATTTTCGAGATGGTTCTTTACCTGATGATTTTGAACGTGCACCAAAAATTATTAGACAATCTCCACGATATTTGTGGAACGGAACATTCTTGTATCATCTGTATCCCAGGCAAGGAAAGAGGCAACAGACACTTTTTCAGCAGGTAGTAGTACCGATTACTTTGAGAGAATTTATTTTACGAGAATATCATGATAGTCCTTTAGGGGCTCACCAGAATTTTGAAAGAACCTATATAAAAATTTTACCAAAATATTATTGGGATGGCATGTATGGAGACATTAAGAAATGGTGTGATGAGTGTGAATCGTGTGCAGGAAGAAAATCTGGCAAACTTGTTCGTGCGCCCATGGTTCCGATTCCGGTAGAAGGAGCCATGGACAGAATGGCTGTTGATATTTTGGGTCCACTCCCTATAACACCTTCTGGAAACAAATATATAGTGGTTTTTATGGATTACTTGACAAAATGGCCAGAAGCCTTTGCAATGTCGGACTCAAAAGCAGAAACGATTGCTAAACTTTTTGTAGAACAAATTGTTTGTCGATTTGGTGCCCCGTCTGTACTTTTATCAGATCAGGGTACTCAGTTTACGTCAAAATTGTTGGAAGAGGTTTGCCAGATTCTCAGCATTGATCGCACGTTCACAACTCCATACCATCCCCAAACTGATGGTTTGGTAAAAAATGCTAAGTATGTACGTAAATACTCGTCGGGGGGATTGGGATACTTATATACCCTACGTATTATTTGCGTACAGAGCTAGTAAACAGGAATCAACACAATTGTCACCATGCTTGCTCATGCATGGTAGAGAACCTAATTTACCCATTGATGTGACACTGAATTTACCACGTTATCACTTTGACTTGGAAACTTTTAAAATTTATTTACTAACACGTATTCGTGAGGCTTGGGAATTTGCAAAAGAACATTTAGAGGAGGCTCAGGGGAGACAGAGCCGACTTTATGATCGAAAACGGTTTGACCCTGAATTTGCAGTTGGGGAACAAGTTTGGGTGCACAATCCCGCTGTGGGTAAAGGTAAAACTACATAACTAGCACATTTATGGCATTTACTATTACTATTATTAGTGCCGTTTACTATTATTAAAATTCGGTATCCCACGGCTACTGTTGAGCCAAGCCGGGGACGGAATCGTAAACAACAAACTGTACACATAAATCGGTTAAAGAAATATAGGGGGACGGCGGTTCCCCGTCTAGTTGAAAACCCGCGGGATTTAGAAATAGTGGAAGAGTTTGAGGACGAGTTGCCCTCAGAAGGCCAAGTCGGTGATAACGAGGTAAACCAAATACAAGAAAATACTGACACAATAATTGAAGGTCAAGATAACCTAGGACCTAATACTACCCTAGAACCTACAGATATAGCTAACAATACCGAACCAATGGAGCCAGAAGCTCTACCACACACACCTACTCCGGTTGGAGAGGAAAGAGACGTAACAGAATCCCACCCACCCGAAGGGGAAAGGCCGTATCCCTTACGGTCCCGTTTAGATCCGTGTCGTTTCTGGAAAATATATGAAGACCAGTTAGACTAAGCTAGGACATTGTGTCGCAATTTAAAACGTTTTTAGTAGCATACATTGAGGCGTAGGTAGTTTTTTCCTAAAAGTAGTTTCTTTGTTTAGGCCGAACCCAAGTTGTTAAGAGCCACCGTATTCCTGGTATGTCCAAGGCCACGGTTGGAAAAACATTAGTTTTGGGCCTCATCATTGAAGTCTCAGCATTAGTGCAACAAGAATAGTAACCTAATTCCTCAGTTCCAAAATGCTTCGTGCTAAGAAAATTCGTTACGTTCGGCCAGGACATGGAGTGTGGATCCTGCACCTACGCGTGGATGCACATCGACTAGAAACCGATGAGGGAACTTTGTGGACAGATCTAGAACCCCCTACTTCTACAAAATTCGTAATTCGGTCATTAAACGATATAAAAACCGGTCATTTTGGTTTTCCCGGTAAACCAGCGAGCCTAGGTTGCTATTGTTCCCAGAAGCTGACCAGGTTGAATAAGCCTTGTAGCCGAGCGTCTCCTAAGAGTACCAGAATCCTTTCAAGTTCGAATGATTCGAGAGGGCTGCGACAATTGCTATGCGGAAGGAATAAGAATTCTGGAAACACGAACGTCTACAATTTCAGCAATTCCCGTCTTGATTTATCCACCGAGTTACGGCACTATGTGCGAGGTCATTTTCAGCCGAAGAAGGATGCGTGAGGAAAGGATTCGACCACTTATTAGGCAGATGGCAAGCGTTGTAGCCTATCTCCATGAAGCTAATCTTCATTTGGGAGATCTGCGTTCGTCGTACTGGTTCTTCGTCGACCCGGAGAGAACACGGATCCAGTTAGGGAATTTGCAACATCTTCGTCTTATCGCCGGGGAAGATGATTTCTGCTGGGCCTACAAAATGTGTCCGGCTTATGTAGCCCCGGAAATGATTTTGCATCCCCAGGGCAAACCGGCGGATGTGTGGAGCCTCGGTATCATGCTGTTTGGGATGATCACCGGGTACTACCCTTTTCACCACCCAATGCCACGTCATCTCTTCAGTCGGATCGTGCACGGCATTTATTCGAGACGTCTAGGACCCGTGCCGCCGGACCTAAGCTCTTTAGTTCGTTCAATCTTCGTTCGAAATCCGCAGCGGCGCCTCACTGCCCTGGAAATAGTTTTTCATCCGTGGTGTAGGAATCAGCCGAGCTCACAGCACCGCGGAAGCGGAACAGAAGGCTCGGAATTTGGTTCGCCTGCTCCTCCTAGGCGCGGCATTCGAATCCGCGCACAGGGCAAACGACAAATTCGTGCCAACCGCAAAACGTGTCGTATCTGGTCTTGGCGGTCACGAAAATTTGAATAAACTTTCTTTTAGCTAGCCATTTTTACCTGTTTTTATTCTGTAGGCATTGTGGTAATTTAGTATTTTTGGCAAGTCTTCTATAATAATTTTGATACGACTAGATGTATCAAAATAATAGGAAAATATTTACAAAGTTTTTCTTTCTGTTTCAGCGAATTTGTATTTTATTATCGAAAGTATTTTTTAAATTTGGCCAAATAATTCATTTATCGACCAACCAAAGTTCTAAGGATGCGAAGGGACCAGTTTTGGGATTCGAACATAGGATCAGAGATCAGGCCAAAATCCCCATGCCACCTGGACATCCAGCCTGGGGTAAGGCCATCCTAAGAAACTGGATGGGAAACTGGGAGCTAAACATCCAATAATCATTTGGACTCAAACGCAACATCAGAAGTATTTCCCTGAGATTCTGCAGAAAGCAATAGATAAGATCTGGTGTTCCATCGATACGGAAGGACTAGACGCCGATAACACCAGCCACGGTTCAAATCACCTTAACCTATTGCAGTTGGCATTCTCCACCAAGGATGAGGACGTTTAATGTCTACTGCGTAGGTTATCTAACCGCGTTCAACGAATCTCAGTTTCCTGCAGATCTCAAGATGTTTCTTCAGGTTCCGCCGTGCACTTTTGTGGCGAACGGGTCACCCTGCGATGCTCAACGATTCCAGGACACTTTCGGATTCACATTCAATTCCAGGGTAGACCTCTCCACTCTGTTCAAGAGTTCCGGCCTAGCCCGAAAGTTTGATCTCCAGTGGACCAGGGATCAAGGGATCAAGCTAGTCACCATGAACTCTTTGTTATTCGGTGAAACAGAGGCTAAGGATGAGGAAATCCAGAAGTGTGGAGCCGACTTGCTTCCGACCAAAAAGCAGCTCCAATACGCGATTTTTGACGTGAAGTACCAGTACCAGGTAGCAGAAACCTGCCTCCAAGAACTGTGCCAAGGGAAACCTGAATCAAAATGGGTATCGGTACTTAAAGAGCTGCGCGAAAATAAACGACCAACTACGTTGGAAATCGGTACGGAGGCTCGGAAGCAGCGGAGACGGCGAACCTGGAAGCGGAAAGAGCAGGAGAGCAGTGAAGAGGACGATCGCGATTACGATCAAAGCGAACTCATTCCGTCGAAGAGATTTATTTCCAGCCAGCCTGGAACCTCAACCACAACACCGCGCCCGCAGATTAAGAGTACGGTGAACGTTGTTCGAACCGTAATTACGCCCAGGCGTAGATCCGTGATAGTGCAGCCATTGCTGTTCAGGGAGCGTGCCTACAAATGCGCGGCGCCAAAGACTTTTCTAAAAAGAAGCGAGGCGCTGCCAATCGCTATTCGCGGATATGCTGCTACGTGGATAGGAACCAGGCGGCTATTCCAGGACTACGTGGACTATATGCGGCCTAAGGCATCGGGAAGCCATCCGTGCGCATTGTTTAGGGCCGTGGTCTGCTTCATTCGAAGGCATGGATCTAATGGCGTGGCGGAATTGGTCGTTGAGCAAATAGGCCCTACCCAATGGAAAGCTACTCTTAGTCTAGGGCGAATTCCTATGTCGGCAACGGCGGAAGGTACTTCATCTCGCCCGGCGATGGAAGCAGTAGCTCGACGTTGGTTGCGGTTGGTCAACCCCACTGTTGGTCCGTTGATTCCGGTCTTGCCATCCAAACGAGGAGGAAAAAGCCGGAGAGAGGACTGGAAAAAGGTGTGGCAACACAACGGCCAGAGATATACGCCGATAATCGGACAGATGTGCGAATCTGTGGTACCAACCTATTTCCCATCTGCTCATACCTGCGAAAGAAGGGTGTTCAACCGGGTAGACTACTTCGGCCAAAGGAGCCCCCTCAGTAATTTCTACCCGAGGAGCATCTCTGTTTGGGGCAAGATCTATACCGGCGTTGAGCAGTTCTACCAGTGGTCAAAGGCCATCTACTTTGACGATAAGATTACGGCGGGACGAATCCTGAAAGACACACAGCCATCGGAGCAGAAGGCGTTGGGCCGTCTCGTCCGTGACTATGACGAACCTGTTTGGAGAGAGGTGTCCTGCTACTATATGTACGTAGCACTTTCTGCTAAATTCCTGCAGCACCCGGATCTCCAACTATATCTCCTCGATACCGGCAACAGCTACATAGTCGAGGCGAATCCGAAACATTCCTTCTGGGGAAGCGGATCTGCCATGGGTTCTCCTGAGCTCGGACCTGGAAATAACTGGATGGGACGACTTCTCATCATAGTCCGCTCACACCTGCGAGGCGAATTCTAAAGTAAGAAATAAACTTAGGGCTAATACAAAAAAACGAAAAGTATAATTAAGATTAATTACAAAATGTCTAATTCTTTTAGGTGGTTGATTCGTCCCCATTCTACCCCGTTCTTTTCTACAGAAATGCAACACCACCGCCACATAAATCCTTATGGGCGTTGGCAACCGCTACAAAGACCAAAACGGAGCCTATCAGCTCAAGGATTGCCAAATGAATTTCCTGCGATACCAGCTCCGCGTCGCAGAACTAACAGTAGTAGTTTCCTAAACCTCCACGACCCAATCCCAACGGAAGGGGTCTCTGAATCCCCCATGTATTGTGACTTTTACAGTTCTTTGAGTATTGGTGATAAAATATTTAGAGTACCTTTGGCTAATAGCTCCAGCAGTATAAAATATCAAAAGTTTTCTTCACTCCCAAATTTGAATTCTAATTTGCATAATGATTATGCTGGAACTATTACTATAATTTTTGAAACCGAACCAATATCTCAGGCCGGTACGAGCTCAGCCACTAGTTACTCAACTTTTTCAAGTCTTGCTTCGCTACCATCCTTGCCACCGGTACCGGAATATTTGCAAAATGGGCATATAGGATGGGATGAGATGCATGAATTGAATGAAGCACTAGTGACTGAACTCGGCCTGCCTCCTTATTTTTTCTTTAGTGAAGGTTCCCCTGATGTTGTACCCCTAATTGCGACTTCTAGTTCTGATGAATCCAGTTTGGATTCACAAATCGATTTTGACTTTCGGATCGTGCGTCTAAATTCTTGCTCACAGTTTTCTTTACCTAATTTCTTTGCGCAAGTGCAGTACAGAACATTTATTCCTAGATTTTTGCCTCCGATTCGAAAGGCTAATAGCCTTAGTTCACTAAATTTGTAATTTCTTGCTGTTAATCTTTTAGTCATTTTTCACAGTTTACTTATATACACTTTCGATTTTAGGGCCCCGCTAATCGGATTAAACCATGGATCGACCTCAGAAGTGGAGTACGGCATGATTTTTCAAGGCCCCCTTCGAAATTCTGAGAACGAATGAAGCCATGGTTGCCCACTACATGGCACTGCTCAAAAGACTTTCCCTGATCCTTTCCATGCCGAACGGTTGTGTAACTTCTTTTGATTTGAAAATGAAATTACTGGCGTATCCCAATTTCTGGTATAATGAAAGAGGTGAATCTTGTTCAGATCCAGAAAGTATGCGATTTGCAAAAACTGTGAAAATTGTGCGCACACCTAGTTTATATAATGAAATTTCTGTGCATGGACAAGTAGCTGAAGGGATCGCCAGAGAGCGTTTTCGTCAAATCGTAGAGATGGTTACTATAGCTCATGCGCATGGAATTGCTTTTGTGGAAATTAGTCTATCAAAATTTTTAATATATGCAGGAACTACTTCTGAAGTTATTAAAGCTAGAAATTTTCTGCATTACCACTTGTTTGCTCCATTTGACTATGATTGGGTAATGAGTGATAGGATTCTTCCGACTAATCCATTTTACCGAGCCCCTGAAACTTTTACAAACGAATTTTATCAGTTAACTAAAAGTGATGTTTGGAGCTTGGGAATTTTGTTATATACCATGCTCACTGGTAGATATCCATTCACTGGATATTATACTACCACTTTAGGAAATAGAATTTGCAGAGGTTATTTTTCTTATAACGAATACGATGCCATAACCCCCATGGTACGTGATTTAATCGGAAGAATGCTATGCTTGAAACCCAAAGATCGACCAACCGCTTTACAAGTGTTACAGCATCCATGGGTCGATACAGTGACTTACCCGGTTTTGAAATTTTCTGATAGCTTGATGCTACCACCAAAAGTTTCTCAAACTTGGTGCAATAATTTAGTCTGGGCTTATGTTGGTCCAGCGAAAGCAACAAAAACGGTTTCTGACATTTCTACCCAAACGAAGTTTCAACTAGAAATTGATCCCAGTATTCGAAAACGGCTTAAAACGGCTTCAAAATTTTGGAAATGAAGGCTTGTTAATTATTAGTTTATAATAGTAATAATTATCTAGTTAGACACACCTGGTTCACCAACCAAGGCTGTATTAATTTACTAATATTCATGAAATAAAATAAAAAAAATACCCAGTAGAATTGTATTTGTGTGTTGTGCTTATAGTCTATAGCTTTGATATATTTGGATTCATATATTTGGAACATATATATTTGGATTAATTATTATTTGTTACGTATGCTGTGTTTACTATATTAGATTTAAACTGGCTAAGCAGTAGTAGTGCATTGTTACTTTCTTAAAAAAAATAAAATACAAAAACTATAAATGCTTATTAGTCACTACTAGGGTTGTGCCAGGGCCGTGAAGCGGGCTTCGGGCTCGGGCCGGGCTCGGGCTCGGGCCGGCCCGATACCGGCCCGGCCCGAGTTTTCAATGAGACGGCCCGGCCCGAGCCCGGCCCGAGTTCTCTGTTGAGCCCGGCCCGACTCGGGCCGCTCGGGCTACTCGGGCCGTTCGGGCCACTCGGGCCGTTCGGGCCGCTCGGGCCACTCGGGCCGCTCGGGTTTTCCGGGCTATTTGAGTAGTTTGTCATTGCTGAAAAAATATTGATTTTTTCGTTGTGACTTGTGGCTTCCTTTGTTCACACACTGTTGTCTTCTTCGGAGCTTATACACACATACATACATACATATCAGAAGCGAGACTTTCGAAGAAAATATATATATATATATATATATATATATATAAATATATATATATATATATCTACTATCCAAATGCTATTAGCAAGCAAGTTGCGAAATGATAAACTTTATAAAGGTTGCGAAATGATAAACTTTATAAAGGTTTTCTCTATCTGCAAAAAGATATGGACTGGTTAGCGACAAATTGTCTTCAGACAAACAACAAACATTTGTAAGATTCAGGAGGAACTATGTTAGTTACTCTGCTACGGCGGTAGACAAACCCTGGTTTGGTATAAATAAAGCTTTGCCAACTTCCCACTTTATAGTTAGTGGTCAATTATGTGTTTAAATCTGCTAAATATAAGCTGTGTGAGTGATTTCCTTTTTTGGATGAATCAATACTTAACAAAAATCTTACTTACAATCTACAAGATGCATAAGCTTTATAGCTCCAGTGTGTGGTCACAAATTAGTGACCATTATCTGAAAATTATGAAATGAAAAGCTTCTAACAATAGCTAATGTTGCTCTTGAACTTACAGCTAATCGAACCATGAATGTTCATTTTGGGTTTACTAATGCGTAATACTAATAAAATGGCTCGGCAAACTGGATGCGAAGGGAGCCATATTTGGGCCTCTCCGCAGTGGTCGGGCTATATTTGGGCCACTTGGGCTGCTCGGGTTACCCTGGGGCCGCTCGGGCCGCACTCGGGCCGTTCGGGCTCTTCGGGCCGCTCGGGCTCCTCGGGCCGCTCGGGCCGTGAATCGGGCTTCGGGCTCGGGCCTTGAAGCGGGCCTCTGGCTTCGGGCAAGGTTGGTTGGCCCGAGCCCGAGCCCGGCCCGAGAAATTTCTTAACGGCACAACCCTAGGACTACCACAATGGATAGAAAATTAATTTATCTACATTTTTATGTAAGCATTGAAGGGTCCAGAGAAAGTTAGAAGCAGTCAAACTGGAGTAGTGTCGAAATTGCCTCAGAACTGTAGTAACTGAAAATGCAGCTGTTGCAATTTCTGCAGCAACAAAAGAAGACCTAGCCCAAATATATGTAATAAAATGGGGTCTACTAGTCTTGGTTCTCTGAATTCTATAGCACTGGATTAACTCCTTTAAGCCTCCCAAATCCACAATGACACGATTAATTGCAATGCCAGGGGTTCGATTGTCAGTTTATACAATTTGAATCTTAGTTAGTTTGAATCTTTCTTAGTTATCTAAAAGTGGCAGTAACTAGCTAAAGACCTAATCAGAATTAGTCGTTTGTGTTTTACAAGGTTTTAATGAAACTAGCTATTACAAACGGTTACAATCTCCGATTACGTAACAGTGTCAATTATAAGATCAGTTATTCCGCCGTTGAAACACAGATACAAAAGTTATACATAGAATTATTCATATCAATAAACTCAGGGTACATTATTCCAACAGTAGACAACACAATACACAGTACATGTGAATCAGATAGTTTGTAGACGGATTCTAAAATTGAGTCTAAGTTTTAGTAATTCTCCTTGAAAGTTCTCAAACCATTTCTCATCACATTCAACTCTCTTTAACTTACAATTTTACCTTCCAGGAATTCCGAGTGGATGACAGCAGAACAGGTGAGATCCGGTGGAGACAGCGATTGGCAGGGGGCAGGTGAAATCACAGAAAATACCGGGGAATCCGGGTTGGCAGAATAAACAAAATATTGGCAACACCGACAAGTGAATCCTCCAAGTTTGATACCGGCTTACACCGAGTATCTGGTCTTCGCGACCGAAATCCAAATCCAATCCAACAGGCTATACAGAGCCCACGGCGTATCAGCCGAAACACAGAGCAAAAACTGAGACGAGCGTATAAAACCGCACTTCGCGTGACTGCCAACCCAAGACTGAAGTTCAGGTCCCTTTTCGAACTGAACTTCAGCCGTACCCCCGATAGAGGGCGCTTCTAACTTTTTGAACGGACCAATCGCTGTGCTCCTACCGTATGCCTGTTTTCGTCGGCTCTCTTTATTTTCGTCAGAGAGCCGACCCAGTTTGACGTCGAAAAAGCTTACGTAACTTTGGGGTCAACTTTGATTGTGTTTGGGCTTTTCTCTGGGCTCCTTTTAGACGAATTTTCTTTCTAATTTTCCTTTCAAGAAAGCACTCAGGGGGAAACCCAGATAACGCGTGAAACTACTCAAGCAATCCAAATACTCACATAAAGAGAAACAGTCCTCACAAATAGGTACAAAAGGTTATCCCTGCAAACTCAACAATACAGTCCGATGATTCAAATTTTGGGTAGCTAAGTCCATACCAATCTCACAACGATTAGCTAAAATCAAGAACCGAAACCACTCACTAGCTAAGTCTCAAAATCTCAGCAAATCTTATCAGTATTAACCAAATCCACAGATTGAATTACCAACAAAATTAACCAAGCAATAGTCATCAATATTATCAGACAATTACTGAATAATATGAAACATCCTCTTAAAAATTTAAAATTCCTTCCTTCTTACTAAAAATTGTTTCATGCCAGTAAGCAGAATTTGCTGCCTCCACAATCCACTCCACAAAAAATGGGGGAAAGTTCGACTAGGGGGGAAAATTTTTCGAAACAAAAACAGCAGTATTCAGTCCAAACGGGTACATGATAGCGATAAGTCAACAGCGAACATAGTGTACAGCAGAGCTCAAACCTAGGTAATCACAGTTAGAATCAATACATGCATAATAATGATAGTCACAATACAATTTTTCTTTGTCGGTGGCAGGTGGCGATGGCTAATAAAGTCAGTGTCGGTTACAGTTCAGTCGTGGTGGTAGAGGTAGTAGCGGTGGCAGCATAGGCCGGTAACAGTTCATTCATCGGCCGGGAAGAAGTGGGCGCAGGCATGCAGCCCCGGGGACTAGAGATTCCAGTTGGGCAAGCTGGTGCGGTCATTGCACACAGCCGACGGCAGAGATTCGGAGGGGGGGTCCAGACGGGCAGATACCAGGGCAGAGGGTGTGCCACTGGTCAGGGAAGTCAGCGGGCGCCGACGTGGGGAACGGAGATGAGCCGGACTCTGGAGATAGTGAGAGCCGGTGGTGATGATGTTGTTGATAATGATGAAGAAGATGGTGCTGGTGGGTGAATAGAGACAGTCAGACGGTACAGCAGGAGAACGGTGCATCAGCCAGAGAATCGAACCACGGACCAACCGAACGAGTACAACCATGCCAAACTGACCAGAAAAACCACTGATAGAAAACAGCCTATAATTAGAACATTGTCCGGAATAAGTACAGAGTTATAATAAGCAAAAACAAGGGATTGTGTAAGGAGTTACTTTCATATCACCGCTTTAAAGAACCGATTTCTCCGATACCAGATAGATGTCAACAATTCAAAAATCCCAGCAATCAAAAGGAAACAACCGAAGCCTAAGACTCATTTCTTTGCAGTCCGTCTAAGATTAGATTCGGTACAAACACAGAAAGCTAACAGCGCTACTGATAGGTCTATTTTCATGCCAATTGCAATGCCCAGAAAATGAAAATCAACTAGTTAAATCTAATAAATAGATAATAAGCAGTTAAGATTAAGCAAACTTCAACCAGTTAGGTGCCACAAAAATACAAGCAAACAGAAAACAAAAGGAAGTGAAACTCAGGTAGTTATCATTAGTGTGCTCTTGAACTGTGTTGCAGGCCAGACGGGCCCTTCCGATCCAGGATCCATAGAAATCTCTTGACGGTGGTGACAGACCAAAAACTTCAGTGCAAAAAGGGAAAGCTGAAACTAGTAGAGACATGGGCACAAGGAACAATAACAGCTAATCACACGGTTTTATTCTTGCTACTGTATTGTTTATATTTTTAGGATCATTCCAGAGAGAACATCTTGCCTAATCATCATCATCGAAGGTGCGTTTCACTCTTCAAATCAACCTCGACAATAGCAATGTACA
>JASAND010005083.1:0-29706 GCA_030248195.1 Trissonchulus latispiculum
TTTCGCCGCATGGCCAGTGGCCCGGCAAATTTAGTGGTGGGCCGGACCTTTCCAGTCTGGGAGGGGCCGTCCCCCCCCCCCCCCCCCCCCAGGCACAACGCGTTAGGGGGGGTGGGGGCGCTACAGTAGGTGTGGGGGGGGTGGGGGACTTTCTCCCCAAATCGATTTTTTTTTTCAGACCCTCCCCCCTCAAAAAAATTTTCAAACCCCCACCTAAATTTTTGAAAAATTTTTAAGCAAAAATTCGAAATTTTCCAAAAAATTCAAAAATGCGAAAAATTCCCGTGCGCTCCATGAACCCACCCCCCCGGACATGTTAGGTGGCCATGAAAAAAGTGGTGTGTGTTCTGGTGTTGGGAGGGGGTTTGGCGAAAAAAGGGGGCGGGGGTCGCGAAAGTCGATTTGGTGGAGGCAAATTGGCACCCTATGTAGATGGGGACAAAAATTTTGTCACGGTCTCCCCCACAAAAAAAAATTTTTTGTTCACTTTGGGGGTAGAGGCCGCCAAAAAAATCGGAACATCCGATGAATCGATCGATCAAAAATCGACGCATCAAAAATCGATCAAAAATTTTTTGCCCCCGATTTTCGCGAAAAGTCGCCTTATAGGGTAATTCGGGGGCGCTGATAATCTGCAGTCGAAATTTCGATCCGAACTGTCAAAATCGACTTATTGACGACTTTCAAAAATCGATGAAAATCGATTTTTGCGAGCGCAGGATCTATTTTCATGAAATTTCGATTAGATTTGGAATCATGCCCCCGAATTAATTCTATAGGCGACTTTTCGCGAAAATCGGAGACAAAAATTTTTTGATCGATTTTGATCGATCGATATTCGATTCTACTTGATCGATCGATTCATCGGATCGATCTCTCGACTCGGATTTTTGAGAATCGCTGACCCTGACTTACCCTAGGGCAACTTCTCTCTCAAATAAATCGAGACAAAAATTTTTCGAATCATAAGGGGACCAAGGTGAGCTTTTTGTCCCCCCCATCTACATAAGTGCCGAAAAATTTCGAGAGGGGGGGGGGGGGTCGGGCGGTGGTTTTTCGTTAAAAAAATTGAAAAATTTTCTCAATTTACAGCTATTTTTAACGATTTTTAGCTTAATGGTAATGCTAGCGATTTTCGACTTCTCCGATTTTGCTCATTTTTACATATTTTGTACTCCCAATGGGTCCGCGAAACAAGTGCGTTTTGCGCAATATTGTTTATTTGTTCTGTAGAGTCCTCTCGTGACTCCGATACGTTAAACATAGGAAATGAAAAAAGTGCGCGTTCAAAAATTTTTTCGCTGTGCGAGAGACTCAGCTCTGAAATTTTTTTCGGCTAATTTGTTAAGGACATAATGAGTGCAGCGAAGTGACTTGCGCAATTCCTGTTGAGAATTGGAATTTTGGCAAATAGCCAAACTCGGAATTTTCACAAACTCTGACTTAAAACTTTGCTAAAATTTTAATTTTCAACAGATTTGCACCAAAGTCACTCGCTGCAATCTACATTATGTCCTTAACAAGGGTGAAAAATTTCAGAGCTGAGTCTCTTACACAGCGAAAAAATTTTTGGACACAAACTTTTTTGCCTTAACTTTTTCATTTTCCTATGTTTAACACATGTCGGAGTCACCTTTGAAGGATTCTACAGAACGATAGAAGCAATATTGCGCAAAACGCACTTGTCTTGTTTCGCGGACCCATTGGGAGTACAAAATATGTAAAAATGAGCAAAATCGGAGATGGTCGAAAAATTGCTCAAAAAGCGTCTCCCTTAAGCGAATTCTAGCAATTTTTCGCTAATTTTTGAAATTTTTTGGAATTTTTTGGAAAAATTTCGAATTTTTGGCTAAAAATTTTCAAAAATTTAGGTAGGGGTTAGAAAATTTTTAGGGGGGAGGGGTCTGAAAAAATCGATTTGGGGGAAGGGTAGGAAAAAAATTTTAGGGGCGTTGTCGACCCTTCCGTTTGGGGGAGGGCTCCGGCTCCCCCCCCCCCCCCCCCCCCCCCCCCCCCCCCCCCCCCTAACACACTTATGCGTGGGGGCGCGGCGCTCGGTAGCCCAGTATTGTACATAATGTTCGCCGCTTTCACGCCGCTTCCTGGAGGTCCGTAGTAGGTCTATAGGTGTTTTCTGGTGCTCCCAGCACATTCCAGGTATCCGCTTTGCCTTAAGACGAACCTATTTTGCTGTGCTGGTTCCAGTTTCCCCGTTTTGAAGGGTCAGTTGGGTGGGGGGTCAACTGGGGTTTTTCTAGCAAAAAATAGCGGGGGGGGGGCCCCCCCCCCCCCCACTAGTGGGGGGAGGTCCAAAGGGGGGGGGGATAAATACAAATGCCAAAAATACAGTATAAAAAGTTCCGTTTTCCTACATATACTGCTATAACTAAGCTTAAAAGTGCTCAAAAATTGAGTTTTAGCACCAAAAATAGACCATTTTTGACGAAAAAAATTCCGGTTTTTTTTTTTTTTTTTCGAAGCCGGAAAATTTTTTGAAAATTTTGACCAAAAATCCTAAAAATTTGGCATTTTCTGGGCACCAGAGTAGTGGGGGGGGGGGAAGCCCAAAAAAGTGGGGAGGGGAAGGAGTGGGGGGGGGGAAGAGGTCGAGTGGGGGGGGGGGGAACCCAAAAAAAGGGGGGGCGCCCCCCCCCCACCCCCACCCCCCCCAGTAAAAAAACCCCAGGTCAAGTGGTCGAAAATATAATTTTTCAAAAGTGGTCAAATTTGGTATACAGTGAAAGCCCTAAGTGAGCTGAGCAACTTTTGTCATATAACTGCGTACCAAAGTGGCTGTAGAGTGCTGTGGTGGGGTGGGGCCATAGGTGTACCTTGAGAAAACGTTGGGGGAGGGGGTAGCCGAAATTAGGGAGGGTGGGGTCAGCCGGTTTGAGGTGGGGTGGGATCCGGAAAAATTGGGGGGGGGGGTAAAAAACTTTTTTCGGTCAAGAATTTAGAAAAATTACACTATTAAAACGTTATTTCCAACTAAAGATCAACAGTATTTCATTTTGCTCATTTAGTCGAAAACTTTGATTTTTGCGCAAAAATTTCGAATTTTTCAAAAAATTTCGAATTTTTATTGATTTGGCGGCAAATTTTCAAAATTTTGGGGGTGGGTCTGGCAAATTTGGGTGGGTGGGGTCTGGGATTTGGCCATTTGGGGCCCACTTCCAAAATTTCGAGGTGGTCGGCAAATTTTCCCATTCGGGGAGGCCCTCCACCCCCAGGCCCTGGTGGTGGCCACCTATAAGGGGCGGAACTTAGGCGATTTTGGGTCAAAAATAAAATTTTTCGAAAGTGGTCAAATTTGGTGTCAAATGAAAGCCCGAAGCAGGGGCGGATCCAGGGGGGGCAGCCGCCCCCCCCCCGTCGCGATTTGAAGGTAGGAAAAATTAAGGAGGGAAAGAGGAAAAAGGGCAAAAATCCAAAAAATTTCGCGCCTGCGGCGTACTAAACATACTTACATACTAAACTTTTGCAAAAATTATACGCTTATGGCGTTCGTGGAAAGTTCTTTTCATGGATCAAAGCTTTTTTGAGTAATAGACTTCAGAGGGTTAAAGTTGGTACTGCAAGGTCACAGTGGGCGTGTGTAACCAGTGGGGTTCCTCAGGGTTCGGTTTTGGGACCCTTACTTTTTCTGGTTTATATAAACGACTTGCCTCAAAATTTGGTATCGGAAATTCGACTTTTTGCTGATGATGCAAAGATTTTTAGCGTCTTGGAAAAACTCGATGGACAAAATGCTTTACAATCAGATTTGGAGACTATGGATGCGTGGTCTACTGAGTGGCAAATGAATGTGTCTGTTTCTAAGTGTTTTGTTTTGCATGTTGGTTATCGAAACCCAAAACATTCATATTTGTTAAATGGGGAAACCATAAACGAAGCTGATTGTATAAGAGATTTAGGGATTCTTGTTTGTAACGATTTAAAGTTTTCGAAACATGTCAGTCATTTGAGAGCAAAGGCTAGTCAGCGCTTGGGAATAATATTTCTAAGTTTTGTTACTAGAAACATTGAAGTGTTGGTGAAACTTTTTATTACATATGTACGACCACTCCTTGAATATTGTACACAAATCTGGTCACCAAACATTCTTAAAGATATTGATGCAATTGAAAACATACAGAGAAATTTTACTAAGCGTTTACATGGATTAAATGGATTTTCGTATAACGAATGATTGCATCGTTGTGGCTTGCAGTCGTTAGAAATGAGGAGATTACTATTTGATTTGTATTTGATGCATGGAATTGTTTATAACTGTTATGATTGTTCCTTTGATAACTTCTTTACTTATTCGTCTGATGCAGGAACAAGAGGACACCACAGCTTATCGATTAGGGTGAAACCTTTTAAAAAGTCAAGAACAGGACATTCTTTCTTTTAGAGAATCTGTAATCTTTGGAATTCTCTACCGGAAAATGTGGTTACATGTCAATCATTAAGTTTATTTAAGCTACGCGTACTTGAGATTGAACCTCAGCTAAAAGCGTTTTTACGGGGGCGTGCACTACAAGGATAGCTAAATCCTTTGCACGCAAAGTCAAAATTAAGTAAATCATGCTATCGTGTTTGCACACATTTATATATAAATTTAAATTTAAATATTTTTCTGGTCGATTCTAGTTTCTGCTTTTCGTATTAAATGCCTACTAACCCTGTCACGGCGTTGCCGCTTACCAGCATAAGCATCGTCGTTACAGATGTATTAACTGTTGTATGTGGACGCGGCATTGGGGCAGGGCGGCCGCGGGGCTAAATCACGTCTTTGCATTAAATTTACGTAATACTAACACGGCGTGATTTGCTCGGGTTTAATTAAAAAAAATTTCGCGCCTGCGGCGCGAAGTTTCTACGTTTTAACCGCATATTTATTGCATTTGTGAAGAAAAATCTTGCAATGCATCAGATTTTTCGGAGAATGTCAAGAAAAAAAGAAAAAATGTCAAGAATTTTAAAAAATTTGTTCAGTTCTTCGGGATAAAAAGAATTAAAGATCCGAAGACCGATTTTATTGCAAAAACAAAAAATTTCTTCAACTTTAAAAATTTTACCGCCCCCCGTCACGAAATCCTGGATCCGCCAGTGGCCCGAAGCGAACAGAAGAACTGTCGCCAAGGAACCGTCCACCAAAAGTCGTTGTGAGCATTTTTGTTACTTCGTAAGCATATATATGTAAGCATTCGTAAGCCGAGGTGCCTACTTGTTCACCATCATCTTCGCCACGAAGACATCGCTGGCATTCGGTTAGAGATAGCATCAGAAGTGATCTCCTTCCACTGAATTCGGTCAGCCGCGAGCATTTTAACTGTGTCCTTCCAGTTAAAGTTGCCAAGGGTGTATAGTGCCATTGGGCTCTTCAGGTCGTCGTAGACATTTTCCTCCCATGTTTGTAGCGGTCGGCTCCGTCTTTTCCGCCAGGTCGATGGATGGAGAGAGAAAAAAGATAATTTGGGGAGGCGTCTACGTTCCGAACCGTCTGTGTTACGTGACCGAGCCACTGCAGTCTTTTCTTTCCCAGATGTGATTCCATGGTGCTGGTGTGCCCGGCCCGCTGTCTCAGTTCGGCATTTCTAATCCGGTCTGCCTGTCTGAGTCCGAGTATTCGGCGCAGGCAGCTATTCTGAAAAGTTTCGAGCTTACCGATGTCCGCTCTCCGCAAAGGCGTTGTTTCGAGCCCATATAGCAAGCTTAACAAAAAAAAAATCACCCGAAATTTTAACAAAAAAAATCACCCCACCCTGACTCACAGGAAAGTCGCAGAGACCCAATTTTTTGCATGGTGATAGCCACACATCTCGACATTACAGCCTGTGAGTTTGAGCCCCTAGGCCCTCTCCATGCGTTCAGGGCAGACCTTTAAGTGAGGGTACCCAAAAGTGACCTCAAAAACGTTCATGACCGAAGTTCGAATTTCGGCTGCTATTTACTAAGGGAAAACCCTAGGCAACCCATATTGTGCATGTGACATGTCCTGACTGTGGGCTATCGATACATATATAGAAGTTCCCAGTCGGACCTCTGAGCCGTCCTAGGGTGGGTGATTTTTTTTTTGTTAAAATTTTAACAAATAAAAAATCATTTTTATGTTTCGTTGCTGAAGCCAGAACAGCAGCTAGAGCAAAACTAACGTCAAAATCGAGCTCAGCGACCCCGAAAACCCTTATATACGTTGGTTTTGAGGTTGCCTGACACTTCTGGGAGTCCAACCTGGTAACCAGCCTAGCCTGAACCGTCCGACGGTAAACGTGATTCCAGAAGTCAGTGGTAGACTACAGTTACCTAAAAACTAATGCCAGATTTGAATTCTGCGCACTAGAAAACCCCCCAGGACACGTTTGTAGCCACTTCTGACTGCCCAGTTGGTACCTAGAGGGTCCGGAACGGTCCGGCAGGGGTCACGTGACCGTGGGTCATATACCACCAAAATACGAAGTCCTGATTTTCTCTGCCAAAATGCCTGCAAATAGGTTATAATCACTCACAAACACGAAAAAACAACATTTTAGCCTTTAAAACGGCATTTTATAGCCACCAGACTTCATACTAGACCCTGCCGGGGCCCATGAGTGACCACTAAGACTTCGGCGGGGTCAGTTGTCCGAGTTCGAACACTAGGTTGGTGGTTTGGGGTTCGAAATACGTTATTTAGTGCGCTCTATCCAAAACTGATGAGAAAAAGTTGCTAGCTGCTCTCTGGGATCCGATCCGCCACTGATTTTTTTTTGTTAACGGGTGATTTTTTTTTTGTTAAACCTTTAACAAAAAAAAATCACACATTTTCGTCTACTGCTACTTACTGGTAGGCCGTAGAGCAACGAAACTGGGGTGGTTTTAAAGCTTAGCCCAAGACCTATCCATGGGTCCTCAAAGTAATCGATTTGGTTTAGTTTTGCGAAAGTTCCAGCCAAAAAACCGAATTTTGATTTTTTTTTTGTTAAGCTTGCTATATATACAGCAGTACCGACATTACCATGCTGTTGAAAATGCTCATCTTCGTACCTACAGAAATTTCACGACGGCGCCATAGATGTTTATTAAGCTGGTTAAATACATTTAGCGCTTTCCTACTTTTGTGCTAACAAGGATTTCGTTTCTAATATTTAGTGAAAACGAAAATTCGGAGTTTATTTTCGTATCGATTGGGGTGAGTATATACTTGCTAGGCTTCAGCCGCTGCTACACAGAATTTAACTGCCGGGATGCTACAACATGCTCGACTGAACTTGGATCAAAACTTTTTCAAATTAAAAATGCTGGTTGCTAATAAATTAGAACTCGTATATATTATGTATAAGGATATAAAAATACTAAAATAGCCGTTATTTCAGCAGTATATAATGGTATTGGTTTTATTTCTTTTTCAAGATCCATGTTTTAAGCTGATTTTTTCAAAAATTTTGAAAGTATATATATATATAAACCTTTACACGTTTGCCGCATGCCCACACATGTCGAAAACTCATTAATAGATATTTTAGCGAAAATTGTTTCTTTCAAGCTAAATGTTTGTTAAATAAAGTTATTTGCAGCATTCAGATAAAGCGACATTGTTAAAACTTACCCGCATTGATTAACATTAACCAAATCGGTAAAAACCCATATATATATATACGTATTAGCAATATTAAAGAAAAATTTTTAAAAATTTGCATGTATTTTGAGGACTAGATCCGGATCCGGCAAAATTTTGGATCCGGTCGATCCCTAGTATGTATTATGTAACATGCGACGAAGGCGCATTTTAGTGTTTTTACACTCTTTTTTCATGATGTATATATACGTGGGCAAGGCTGCCCAGGGGGGGGGTTCAAGGGGTCTAGACCCCCCCTTTTGGGATGGCAAAATGGAAAATTTTTGCTATTTTTAGGGCAAAAACAGCTATTTTTAAAAAATTTTCTTTTAATGATTTTTAATAATTTTAATTTTCTTTTAAATAAAAAAATTTAATTTCTGCAAGAAATTAACGTCCAATGTATATACTGTTTTTGGGCAAAAATGCAAAAAGTTTTCAACGTCTGGGGGGCTCTGCCCCCAGACCCCCCTAGCATGTTACCTTGGACCCCCCCCTTTTCAAAATCCTGGGTGCGGGCCTGTACGTGGGTGGTTTTTTGTGAGTTTAGATCATCTTTCCCTTTTCTTTCTGGTCATGTCTACCTTGACCGGTGAAGTGTCTTCCGACTATTTTGCCAGTTCCTTGCTGGAACAGATCAATGAGAACGATCTGGACTCCATACTTAGACATCAGAAAGAATCGTTAGTTTTTCATCTGCGTGTTTGTGTTAAATAGTGAGAAAGATACAGTCATAACGGCTACCAGTCCTCGGATCCATGAGGATGCGATGCAATGAAATCAAATACAATATAAAAATCAAAACGTGGACACCCAGAGTCAAACCAACCTTATTCCACTACCTGTTTCGGGGCCCTTCCTCAGGCGATTCTTCACACGCTGCAATCGTTCTTATTTAACCCCTAAGAGCGACTGTAGCGTGTGAAGAACCGCCTGAGGAAGGAGCTCGCCGTGGAGCTCCGAAAAACCGGTAATGGAAAAAGGTTGGTTTGGGGGTCCACGTTTTGATTTTCATTATGGTATTTTTGACCGCCAGTATCATTTGCTAACGCGTGCTGTCCGCAAGTCAAAATTTGGAGATTCCAGGAATCCTTTTGACGAAACCATTTTTGAACCTACATATTGGCTGGATTAAACAGTACAGCTCTTTAAAGCTTTATTTTTCGCGAAGTTCGCCTTTTCCGCGAACGTCGCGAAAGGTGGCGAATTTCGTCAGATTTGGCGAACTTTGCGAAGATTTTTCACGAAAAAACTTGCTTTTGTTGAAGTTCAGCTAACTAACCCAGTTTTCCATGAATCTCGCGTTAGTTCAATTTATTCGTGAAATGTCTACGCGCAATTCGCCAAATTGTCACCTTTCGCGGAGTTCGCGAAACGGTGAGCATCGCAAAAAAAATTTTTAAAGAGTTCTATATACTATATACATATATAATTCTCCCTATCCGACAGGATGTTTAAATAAACAATTCCTGTGTTGTGTAGCTTATTATGTACGTTGTATATACGTTACCATGTGATTCTGTGATTTGATTTGAGTTATATTACATATATACGTATATTGACCTTTCTGTGTGATTTTTCAGGCTGGCTCGATTTGAGAAGACAAACGAGATGTTGGTTCAGTGTTGCACTCTGTCCGCTAATCGTCTGGAATCCGCTCGACGTGAACTCCTGTGGTATAGCAATGTCGTTACGGATATGCGCAAAGATTTGCAGTCTATATTCAGACGTATTAGGTTCGTAAGGATATATTAGACTGGGTTCCCGAAGAGGGATCCATATGCGTGGCATATGGATTCTGCGCTGAGCTCTCGCAACCGGGAGGGTCTTGCTGGTTGCGAATGCAAGGACGCCATACTGAAATCGGGCAGTATGGTATCCGGCCAATGAAGCATATCTGAGGCTGGGCCCTGACAGCTGCTCCTTGCATCGTCAGCCAGAACCCTCGAGCGGGCCCTGGCTGGCACAGATGTGAGCCCGGACTATGTAGTCAAGCCCACGAGTACATAGTTCATATGTCCCGTAAGACTTGTATGCTGGCTGAGGTCCCGTCAGACAACATATAAGCCTTACATACCCGATTCCCTCTCCCCCCCTTTTTTCCGTGTATTTTCCCTATATTTTTCCCTACTTTCAAAATATGGTTTAAAAAGATGGGGGAATTCTATGTGCCGGAGGCACGTGAAGTCTCGAACTATACTGATCAGGGGTATTCCTGTATCAGCCACTAGGACAGGGGGGGGGGGAGAGAAAATATCCCGTGGTTATTTCTGTTGGGGGCTCCTAGTGTCAAAGATGTATTCCCCGCCCATTTATATATGTTGCAGATAGATTTCTAGACTATAGAATAGGTGGTACAGAGAGGAAGCACCGGGCCTGCTTGGTCGTATTTTGAATCTGAAGTACAGTCTCCACCAGAAAACAACTGTCACAGGATCGGTTCGTAACTACGGACCGCCATCCTGTGACAGTTCAACCACATAAACAGAACAGAACAAGCCATTGGACAAAGTGATAGTAAGACACACTAGATCAGGACATATACAGGTAACCTGCCCGCTACAGGTCGATGTCAGTTGGCCAAATGGACGATATGGAGGTTTGGCCATATCAGTTCGAGACTCTCCCTCCAGCGGGCCCAACGGTCAGCTGGGGGAGTGTCGTTATAAAACATGCTCGGACTGTTATGGTCTCGTTCTACTGTTCTGCACATAAAAGTGTGGACGACAAGCCTTCGGCAAACTTCCTACATTCGGTGACGGCACCCTTGCGCTAAACAAGGTGGCTTCCATTGAATGTCCCTAAGGGGCCTCGCGACAGCTCACCGCTAGCGGGCGGGAAGGAATACTTACTTACTTACTTACTTACTTGATGCAAGTTTAAAAGTGGGGTTTTTTCTCTCTCTCTGTATCGACCACTTTTATGCGCACACCGATTTTTCAAACGGGGCCCATAGGAAAAATTTTTCTATACTAATTTTTGATTATCTAGGCGATGGTCCAGATCAAGTTTATGTTTGATTTCCGAATTTCGCTCTGGGTCGATTTTTACAGATGGTCAAAAATGGAGAAATCGACGCTTGGACTTGGACGAGGTCCCAACACAGAAAATTGTCAAAAAGTCGTCTAAAATAGCGTTTTTTGGCCATTTGGTGCTGCGCATATATAGTAAATCGGGGTCGCTGAAAACGATGAGCATACTGCCGAAACCGATGGATGTGACCCTCAGGCCCCATGGCGCCCGTGGTTCCTCGCCCAGGGTCAAAGTTGGGAAAAGTCCGTACCTGTGTTTTTTTTGCGAAAAAAACTGCGAAATTCCGCACTTTTTTTGAAAATTCCGCAACTTTTTTCGGAGCTCTGCGTAAAGTTCCGCAAAAAATTTTGTCTCTGAGTAGACATTTTCAGTTGTCTCACTCTCAGATGAGAAATAAACGTGTTTCTGATACTTTTTGAAGAAAAATTTCAAAACATTTCGCGCCTTCGGCGCGTATTTCTATATACGTAGACACCTTTCAATCTTAGCTGAGTTAGAATGCCTAGTGACAGCTATTCAATGAAATTCTTTTAACCTTGAAACCATAACATACCATAATTTTAAACAATTATTAACCTATTAGCAGTTTGCTTATATCTTAGGATTTTACTGACAGTCGAAACTAAACTTTTGAGTATTTCCACACTAAGGATTTTCCTCGGCTTTACAAAATTTTCTCAGCTTCTGGGGACTCCGCCCCCAGACCCCCGCGTCTCTTCACTATTAAGTATACTTGTAAAACACGCTTATACATGGTTCGACTTTCGAAAAATAGTTATAACTTGGTTAATACCATACGTTAAATATCAAAAATGTGTTTAAATACAGCCAAATTACTAAAATTCATTAGTTATCTTTAAAATACTAAAAAATTAGTATTTCGCAATTTTTTGCGAAATTCCGCAAAAAATTTTGGAGGACTGCGTAAAAGTTCGCAAAAAGTTTCGACGAAAAAAAAAACACAGGTCCGTACAAACGGCTATTTTCGGCCATTTGATGGTGCCCATGTATAGTAAATCGGGGTCGCTGAACACGATGAGCATACTGCCGAAACTGCCTGAAGTGACCACTGGTCAGCATGGCCCCGTGGCACCTCGCCCAGGGTCGAAGTTAGGGTCAAAGTTTGGAAAAGTCACTAAAACAGCGTTTTTCGGGGTTTTGGTTGGGGGCATATATAGTAAATCGACTACGCTCGCTTCAATGAGCATATTTTCAGAACCGACGGAAGTGACCACTGGTCACTATGGTCTAGGTGGCCTATTGACCAGTGGTCAGACCCCCTAAAACAGCGTTTTTCGGGGTTGTGGTTGGGGGCATATATAGTAAATCGTTTACGCTCGTTTCAATGGGCATATTGACGTATATATATATCCAAAGTTTTTACCAGATTTTTGGATAGACAAAGCTTAAAAGTCATTCGATTTTAGCAAAAAATTTTTATTTTCCCCTCAAAAAGTATAAATTTTTAAAAATTTTCTTGTTTCTGCAGAATGAAAGGAATTAAAGATTTGAAGAATGATTTCATCTAAAATGCAAAAAATTCTTCAACTTCTGGGGGGCTCCGCCCCCCAGAACCCCCACATTGTATTGGGTTATTCTCATCATTTTTAATGCTCAAATTCATGTCACATAGACACTAGATAAGTTACGAAGTTAGCATATATATATATATACGTATATACGTCAGGGGCGCAGCCAGGGGGCATGCGGCCGCATGCCCCGTCAGGATTCGAAAATAGTATATATAGTAAAGGTTCGAAAAAATACATCGGCCGGGTTCGAAGAAAATACGCCCACCCTAACTCAGGCTAGAAGCTACGGACCCCAGCCATGGTATGGCTGTTTCCCTAAGGCCCCGCACTCACGCAGACTGAGGACGCAAAAATGGTACTATGAAAAACTTGGTTTTCAACTTTTGGATCAGTTGGCAACTTTTGGGCTCTTGTTCGCTACACTAAAGCTATAGTAGCACCTATTGTTTTAACATAATACACATTGCTTCTAGTTTTTTGGCAATAGGTTCGGGCGCCCCTGCGCCGCACAGTTGCGCAGCAGCGGGTGTATTTTTTCGGACCCGCTGGGCACTTGGGTCCGATATAAAAATACATATATACACCTAAAAATTCTTATTTTAGCTGCTAGAAATCGACCAGGTGTCGAGTTTCCGCGTTTTTAACAGCATTTATGGCTGTAGCATGCACTGACGGTCTCCTGGGTTGGTTTCAAGGGTCAATCTTTATGTCTTACTACAGTGTCGTATGATTGGCTTGAAAATTTGTCCTCAACTGACCAGAACTTTACTGGGATGACTTTTAGCGCTGTTTTATGCTAGCATTCACAGCTATAGCAGTGATTCCAGTAATACTGATTCAATTTTAGAAGCGAGTAGACTGTAGGTACTGCATTTTCAGGACCTCAACTCAAGCCGCTGCAAATTGCTTGCTACAGTCTCGGTAACATAAGTCGACGATATTCCGGGTAGTTAGAGCATTGAAACGAGTTGAAAAAGTCAGGACAATTACGAATCTAGAGTAAACTTAATAAAATAATACCATATGGTAAACTATAACGACTTTTGCTACGTTCACATGCTCAGATCGGGCTGCCAGGTTCCTCAGCAGACAAGCTTTCAGCACTGAACTGAAAACTCTTTATTTTTTCGACTTTGAATGAGCTAAATGGTGGTTTATAATCAATTGTGCCAATGGCTAGAGAATTAAAAACAACGTAGACGACCCCTTCCGGTAGGCATTGGGATTCCAGAACTCATGTTAATAGCCATGACCATATCTATGACGGTTTTCAGAAGGTCTTCTAGATGTCTGCTGGATATTTATTCTTTGTCGTTACGTTTGTTAAGAATAAAAAACAAAATATGGCCACTGAATAAGCAACATTATAGACATTACTGCGTGATAAAAACAGTATCGGGCCAGATGAAAAAGTTTTTCGGGCTATATGCGGTAGGCGGCCTATCTAATGAAAATTAACCACCATAGACTGGAAAGATGGGTCAATAGTCAACGGAAAATGCATGAGCAGCATCTGTATATACGATTTCTATAGTCATTTTGGCACTAGATAATGAAAGGACGAATTTTTGGCCCTGTATTTTTTTTCGACCCCGTGTATTTTTTTCGATTTGGGTCCGAAAAAAATACAGTCAATTTTCAAAATTTTTCTGAAAGCACAGCCCTTGCCCGGGAACTTTGGGCATGGGAAGAAACTAGACCCCCACCCCACACATGCTGGGCCATATCCGGGATCTCTGCTGCAATCCTATAAGAAGTTATCCAAAAAGTTGCCAAATCGTATTTTTTTCGAATCTTTACTATATAACCCGACGAAAGGAAAGCAAACTAAAAGCAAAAATTTCGCGACATCGCTGCTAATTAAAGTTATTTGTCCTCTGAATGTATTAGAACAGTATTGGTGTGAGTCTATTCATCAAACAACCCTCCTTCAAAAGTCAACAGTTCAGATGTATCCATATTTATTCAAGCTGAATTTTTCGGCTTTGGTACCTGAGAATATAGTTTGCTTTTGGTTCCCCTCACTGTTTGTTTTTTGCGTAAAATACGGCGTATTTACGCAGCCATTTACGAGCTTTAAAATACGCAGTCAAAAATAAAAATACGCACCAACATACGCAGCCGAAAAATTTGGTAGCAGAATTTCAAGAGTGCTCTAAATTAATTTCTTGAGATATATATATATATGAGTCAATTTCTGAGAAATTCGACTGTGCTGCCTGTACTTCCGGACAACCTTCAAAAATCGATTTGGTTCAAACTTTCAGAACTTGTAGCAATCTGACCTAAAAGGAAAACCTTCAAATATTAGAGCTCAACTCCGTATATTCAACGAGTTATAGCAAAATTCGTGATTTTCGACTCTGCCACTGACGTCGCCGTAGGACTTCACCAATCAAAATTGTGCTCAGGCCGATAGAGAAGAGTCAGCCAGTTCATATCTTAACCATACAGGCACCATACATGGGGCACCTATCCCTGCCAGTTTGAGTTTTCCAGCGGTCATGTTCCGCAGTTTGCGACGATCGAACCTTAGCTTAAGCCTCCAAGCTCAGTACATCATCCCCCAAAATGGGCCGAAAAATCGAAAAAATAAAATTTCTCCGATTTGGCTGAAACTTGCCCGAAACATTGCCAAGGGTACCTAGGTTATATGTCTAAAATATTACGCCGATATCTTTTTTCATTAGTCGGCTATGGCGGGTCAAAGTTGCCATAATCGCTGTTTTGGCTCAAAAACGGCGAGTTTTCGAACTTTGAAGGGCCATATCTCAAAAGTGGGTCTGGAATTTTCTTCATTTTTTGCATGGACGTTGGTAGCATATAGATAAATAATATTTATAAAAATTGCGTGGTACTAAGGCATAATGAGGTCGCTAGGTGAAAAAATGTGGAAATGCGCCTACTGAGCTTGGAGGCTTATGCTTAGGTTCGACCGTCGCGAACTGCGGAACATGACCGCTAGAAAACTCAAACTGGCAGGGATAGGTGCCCCATGTGTGGTGCCTGTATGGTTAAGATATGAACTGTCTGACTCTTCTCTATCGGCCTGAGCACAATTTTGATTGGTGAAGTCCTACGGCGACGTCAGTGGCAGTCGAAAATCACGAATTTTGCTATAACTCGTTCAATATATATACGGAGTTGAGCTCTAATATTTGAAGGTTTTCCTTTTACGTCAGGTTGCTACAAGTCCTGAAAGTTTGAGCCAAATCGATTTTTGAAGGTTGTCCAAGTTATGGTTGACCCTACCAGAAATCGGCTCATATATATATACGTATATAATTTACGTAGTTTGGGCTCTGGCTTCTTCTGGGGAGCTGCCGCCCCCAGACCCCCCGCTTACCTCTTCGGTTCTACATACATTGATCCCTCCGTCTGCAGTTGCTTATATATACGTACACTATCTGCCTAAGCATCTAATTTCTACTTTTTACGGGGGGGGGGGTGTTGGGCCCCCCCCCACTCGGTGACATCCTCCCCCATAAAAGGCCCCTCCCATAAATTTCACCCATTCCTCACCATAACATAAAAAACTGCCAAATTTTACCATTTTTACCCTAAAATTTCAAAAATTTTCCGGCTTCGACGGATTTTTAACGAAATTTTTGTTATTTTAGCTTAAAAACACCTAAATTAGTCATTTTTTGCAATTTTTGGCAGTTTTTGCACTAAAAACGTTAAAATTCGCAAAATTTTTGTCAAAAATATGCCCCCCATTTGAGCAACTTTGAGCCCCCCCATATCGCCCCCCCTCCACAAATTTTGACCTAAAAATTAGCCAGTAATTTGAGCGATTTTCCTTCACACCTACCACAAATTGACAAAAAAGTGGACTCAACATTTGGTGCCTTCGCGGAATTCGCTAAAGTTTGCTAAAATCTTTGCGAAATTCGCTAAAATCTTGGAGAGCGAACTTCGCGAAGGCACCAAATCTTGAGTCCAAACTAGATTTTAAATTTTTTGCGGATTTGTGGTATATAGTCATAGATGTGGAGAAAATCCTTCGAATTAGCTAGCTAACAATTTCGCGAAGTTCCCTAGAGCCTCTCACATTCTATTCAAAAGCTTTACCTTTTAGCTGCGGGCACTGCCCCCATATCCCAGTCTTATTGCTATGATTTTCATTGTTCAATTGCTGTTAAATTTACTGCTTGACCACCTGGTCATTTTTGAAAATTTGATTGGTCTTAGCGATTTGTTCAGGGCAAAAATTTGGTATCAAGAATGGCACTCACTTAGTTTAAGGGGGACACATTTTGGGAAGGAGAAGGTCATCTATGCCCCCTCTAGTAGAAAATAAAAGCCCAGCAAAAACACCTTGGAGGACACAGACCTGATTTTCAAAAACTCCGGTCCGCATGCCCCGTCACAAAGTTCTGGCTGCGCCACTGATATACGTATATACTTGCGGACAGTGTGAAATATTAAGCAACACACACCAACAAGGCAAAAATTAAACAGAAATTACGAATATAGCCCAAAATGAAAACCAAACTGTATTTCTGGAAAAAAACGTATTTTTGACGTTGGACAAATACAAATGACGTTCAGAAAATAAAAATGACGAAAATTTGATGAAATCCGATTTTGAAAAAAACGCTGACACCTATGCCCCCAATGGGGGGGGGGTAGTCGCGCCCGGCCAAAAATTTGTATATATGTATATATTTTAGGGTAAATTTTGTAACTTCAAAAAAGTCCAAATTTTTGTCTTAACGTATATATATTATCGCGAGAGATATATATATACACGTTTATAACGGTTTTATGGACTTCTAGACTCAATATTGACCTTATTCTGGACTCAGAAACATGTTGGCGGTCAAGTTTTCGAGTTTGAAAACACTGTCTAATGCTAAAATTACTTAATGATTTCATGCTTTTCGGAATTAACAATGGCTGAAAATGCGGTTTTTGGCATAAAAATAGAAAAAAATTTTTGGGGAGGGTTGGGGGGGTCTCCAGAGGGGCCCCCCAGAAAAAGTTGGGGGGAGCCTCCCCCACCCCAAGTCTCCGTTACACCTATGCCCCCCAACTGGGGGGCTGGCATTTTTTAGTGGGGGGCTGGCTTTTTCCTACAGGGGGGCCCCCCAGAAATTCGTTCCCCCCCAGACTTGGGTCACCCCCCCGGATTTGGTCCTCTCCCCCAGAACTCTAAAATGCCCGGAAAAATAGGGTTTTTAGGGTAAATTTTGAAAAATTTTTCCGGCTTCGCCGGATTTTTCTTCACTTTTAAGCATTTTTTAGCTATTTTAAGCTTAAATTTAAGTGAAAAATAGTTAATTTTTTAGCTCAGCAGCAGAAAATAGCTATTTTTAGGCTTTTTTGAAAAATTTTTCTTCCCATCCCCCAGACCTGGGGCCCACTGAGGTCAAATTTTCAAAAATTTTCTCAATTTTTAGCTAATTTATGGACTTATAAGTTAATTTTAAGCTTAAAAACAGCGATTTTTTTGTGTTTTTACCTAAAAAATGCTAATTTTTCGCTAAAAAACTTGGTATTTTATACCTTGGACTCGCCCCCCCCCCACTTCCTCCTCCCTAGGGGGGGGGGCGAAGCCCCCCCACTTTCAAAACCCTAAAAAATGCCAGGGGGGGTAGTCTCGCCGAAGGCGCGATAATCGGCCAAGAATTGGGTATTTTTAGGGTAAATTTTGTAACTTCAAAAAGTCCAAATTTTTGGGTTAACGCAGGGGGGGGGGGGCGGCCGCCCTCCCCGTCGCGATTCGAAGGTAGGAAAAATTAAGGAGAGAAAGATGAAAAAGTGCAAAAAACCAAAAAATTTCGCGCCGGCGCGAATTTTCTACTTTTTTACCGCATATTTATTGCATTTATGAAGAAAAAGCTGTATAATGCATCCGATTTTTCGGAGAAAATTACAATTTTTGCCTAAAAATGTCAAGAATTTTAAAAAATTTTCTCAGTTCTTCAGTATGAAAAGAATTAAAGATCCGAAGATCGATTTTATTGCAAAAACAAAAATTTTCTTCCCAGACCCCCGACGACGAAATTTTACCGCCCCCCGTCACCAAATCCTGGATCCGCCAGTGGGTTAACTTATATATATTTTTATTATCGCGAGAAATATACGTATATATATACACGTTTATAACGTTTTATGGACTTCTAGGCTCAATATTGACCTTATTCTGGACTCAGAAACATGTTGGCAATCAAGTTTTCGAGTTTAAAGACACTGTCTAATGCTAAAATTACTTAATGATTTCATGCTTTTCGGAATTAGCAATGGCTGAAAATGCGATTTTTGGCATAAAAATAAAAAATTTTGGGGGGGGCGAGGTTTGAGGGGGGGGGGGTTCGTGGGTGGGTCTAAAAAGGCCCCCCAAAATTCCGTGGGAGGGCCCCCCAACCCAAATCCCCGTTACACCTATGGATGGGAGCTCGGAAGTTGTTTAGTGTTAGCAATGATTTTGCGTTTATTTTCTTTTTAGCTGTAGTACGTATATACGTATTTTGATATATCATGAAACCAATTGCTCTGAAGGGTCACGAAAGACCTGTTACCCAGATCAAGTACAATAGAGATGGTGATCTGATCTTTTCTGCTAGCAAGGATGCCCGCTGTTCGGTTTGGTACTCAGATAACGGAGAGCGATTGGGTACCTACAACGTATGTTATTTAATATTTATATGTTTATATACCTTAGTGATAGGCACCGGATATTTTTCATATCCGGATATCCGCCTATATATATAATTTTGCGTTAATGGATATCTGGTTGTCTGCATAATTAAGCTCAAAATTTTTAGATTTCTCGGTTAAAGATTCAAGTTTTCTGTCAATTTTTTGGGACGTCGCAAATTTCTATCGTACAGCCAGCCAGGCGCCACAGCCTTGGTTTCGAAGATATTTTCAGGGACATTTTTGAACACTATATATATATTTTTACATTTTTGAAATTTTTGTCAAAAGTTTGCTAATTTTTATTACTTCTTCTGAAATGCAAACGGATATCCGGATATCTTTCTTAAATCGGATATTATCCTGATAAAAATTGTCTGAATATCCTGATACGTATTCCCAGTGCCCATCACTAATTTACATAGGTATGTATATAATAAATTGTTCACAGTTTTACGTATGCGTAGCATCTGATTGTCGGTTGTTCGCCTCCCAACCAGGGTTGGTTTTTTCCGGAAAAATATTATTGCGGGAAAAAACTAGTTTTTTTCCGGTTTTTTCCGGTATTTTTCCGTTTTTTTCCGATATCACCAAAGGTTTCAAACTGTCTCTGGAGTGATAAAATTGAGCCAATTTTAATGAATTTAAGCTTTTAAACGTATTTTCATGCGATAAAGTATAAAACATGCGATTTTAAAGAATTTCTAGATTTTTTCGGAAAAATTTAAAAAATTTCCAATTTTACTGCTAATTTTTCAAAAAATTTTCAACTTATCGGAAAAAACTCGCGAGTATTTTTCCGAAGCCTGCGAAAAAAACGGAAAATACCGTTTTTTCCTGTAGTTTTTTTTCCGGTGCCCATCCCTGCTCTCAACACCCACAAAGTTTTCTCCAATCTTTTTGAGACAGTTCGAACTTTACTGGGTCTCAGGAGCGGATCTGGGGGGGGGCGGCCGCCCCCCCCCGTCGCGATTCGAAGGTAGGAAAAAGTAAGGAGAGAAAGAGGAAAAAGGGCAAAAAAACCAAAAAAGTTCGCGCCTTTGCCGCGAATTTTCCATTTTTTAACCCCATATTTATTGCAGTTGTGAAGAAAAAGCTTGAAATGCATCCGATTTTTCGTGAAAATTACCATTTTTGCCTAAAAATTTCAAGAATTTAAAAAATTTGTTAATTTCTTCAGTATAAAAAGAATTAAAGATCCGAGTACCGATTGCAAAAATTTTGAATTTTGCAATTTTTTGCAATTTTGCCATTTTGATTGCAAAAACAAAAAATTTCTTCAACTTCTGGGAGACTCCGCCCCCAGACCCCCCGCTGGAGAAATTTTACCGCCCCCCCCGTCACGAAATCCTGGATCCGCCAGTGCTGGGACTTAGGGAATTTTTCGTTGGGGGCCCTCGGGGGCGAGTCATTTGGAGCGGGCTAAATTTTCCTAAAAACATGCTAAAAATTGCGCTATGTTTAGTAATCGCCAAAAATAACCGGATTTAGTGCTTAAATAGGCAAAAAGGCAAATAGGCGAAGCCTGAAAATTTGGTCTTCTGAGCGATTTTTTCAGGATAAAAGTTAGCATATACCAAAAGGGGTACCCTCTTTTCTTGGGGGGGGGGCGATTTTAGAGGGAGGAGGATGTTTGGGTGGCACCCCCCCCCCGCCAGTAGAATAAGCCCAGCTTTAGGTTCGCCGTTAGCTCTAGACAACCCAACTATTCATGCTTTACTTGGTCAGTTTATTGGTGTCACCATGGTAAGAAGGTGACATGAAACTGCTCGTGAGGAACTGCTTGCTACTTCGCAGTTGTAGACGATCCCAGGCTAGGAGAACCTGTCCGTAAGGTTTACTTTTGCTCTTTTTCTCTATTTATTGTTGAAGATATTATTCTTCATGATTTTTTTCTTATTGTCAGGGTCACAAGGGTGTGGTCTGGTGTCTGGACGTGTCCTGGGACACCCGCTACCTGATAACCGGGGGTGGTGACAATCACTGTATCCTATGGGATTGTGAGACGGGCAAGAGCCTGCATACCCTTCAGATGTCCACGGCCGTACGAACGGTCGGATTTTCCTACAGTGGCAATCTGTTTTTCAACAGTACCGACCAGCGGATGAACTACAACTGTTCGCTGAACCTCTACGATATGCGGGATCCGGACGCGGTGGCCAACAACGAGCCGCGCGTGGCCATTCCGGTGCCCAAGTCCAAAGTGACCAGCGCTATCTGGAGTCAGCTGGATGATGTGATTGTGACTGGTAGGTTGGACAGGTGGGGGGCGTATAATATGCAAATGATGTGAGGGATCTGGGTTTATTTTAGTAGTTTAGTTTAGGCGAAAACTGTGGGATGGATGGAACTGATGGAAGCTCTCCCCCACTAAAGTTAACCCAGGGGGTGAGGGGTTGGTTCAGTTGTTGTTGTTCTAGGGTTTATTTCGGAGACAGTTTCTCATTTTCTGAGTTGTGACGCACTTTGGGTTTTTGGAGTTTTCTCATGCAGTACAAGTTAGTTTATGGCTGGCTCTTCGACCTGTGTATAGCGGCACTAGCGTAGCCAGAAAAAATTTTGGAGGGGACAAGTCAAAATGTTTCTGAAATCTGAGCTGAAACTAAAGTCTGTGGAGTACAATTGCATAAAGTCTGTGGAGTACAATTGCAAGTGCAAACTAGTATTTTTTAGGTACTTTCGTGTACAATTAGCGCCGCAGGCGAAATTTTTTGGGAATATGTAACCCGCATTCCCACTTTGATATTAAAATTTTACTTTGGCCTCCGATTTCGAGGGGCATGCCCCCCTCGCCCCCTGGCTACGCGCCTGTATAGCGGTGAAGCTTTTAGAAGGCTTGGGAGAATGTTTTGATCTTTCTGAACCTTATTACTATCACATACAGCAGATGCACTGTACAGTTATGACGAGTTTGCCTGGACCGGCTCAAATGGTGGATCAGTAGCAGTTCTGTAGGATTTATTTTGTACCTACATGGCTAAAAAGGGAAGAGCCCAAAGTCAATTACAGCGGAGGGCAGGGGGTGGAGCCTCTTAGAAGTTGAAGAAATTTGCATTTTTGCCCAAAACTCGTACATTGGAAGTTCATTTCTTTTAAAAACTAAATTATTGCTCCGAAGGGGCAAAGATGCTTTTAAAACGGCTGGTTTTGCTATACAATTGGCAAAGCAAAACATTTCCTTTCGTCACCCAAAAGTGAGGTCTAGACCTCTGAACCCACCCCCCCCCTGGGTGCGGCCTTGCTACCTATTTATTTATTTTGCATTCCTTGCCGTTTTCTTTGTGTTTAGGTCATGAGAATGGGGAAATTTGTCAGTATGACATCAGATCCGACAGTAAGGAGCCGACAAACTTTGTCCAGGAGCACAAGAAAACCATTAAAGATCTTCAGTGTTCTCTGGTAAGGTTCAGTTATGTATAGTCCAGCCCGAGTCCATCTATTGTTAAACTTTTGGGGTTTTTTAATTTGTAGTCACAATGCTCAAGGATGTGAAGATAGGCATCGTATTTTCCGAAGAAGTTTCCTTGCGTTATTGCTTGCAGCAGTGAAATGCAGAAACGCCAGGCTAGCATACGAAATCATAATGGGTATTGTACAAGGACTTAATCCTAGAATGGTCAATAAAAGCCGTAAGTCCAACAGAGACTTTAAGGCAAACGAATACAAGCGGTTTTTTATCAAAACTACCCTGACTGTGCTGTGGATCGCAGAAGACTGTTGCTCTTCCACACTCAGGGTTTGCCGGTCCGCCTGCAGCTGTATATATACATTTGCAGGCTTGTTTGGCAAAATATGCAACGATTGCGAAATCGTACCAAGGGAGGGTGCGTTTTGTGTCGCCAGAAAAGCATAGAGAAGACGAAACGTCCTGACAATAGACAAAAAGCGAGGTAACAACAGTTTTCTTCCGTTGTATTTTGCACCTAACCTTGTTATCTCGTTTGTTTGTTATTTTGTTTTTCTGTTTTTACAGGATCAAATTATGATTGTCTCCTCCAGTGCGGACACGACGGCCAAGCTGTTTGACGGATCCACGCTGCAGCATCTGAAAACCTTCAAATCTGAGAAGCCGGTCAATTCGGCTGCCATTTCACCCCTTCGTGATCATATCATTCTGGGTGGTGGTGAAGAGGCTATGACGGTGAGTCAGTCCCCCCTCCCCTCCCCGTCTATTTTAGAGTTAAAATTCTTGGCTAATTTTTTGATAAAATTATTTGTGCCTTTGGTTTTTTATTGAAAAATCGAAATTATCAGCCTAACTCGATTTGAGTGGTCTGTGGATGGGTGTGGTTTTAGCTTGTCTGCTGGCAATGGTTGCAGGTTTTTCTAACCATTTGAGGAATGGTCGGATGGCTTGTCCGTCCTCTGTCTCACTGCGGTTCTACCAGGGTATTTTTCAGGGATTTTTTCCGGGGGGGGGCTTCCTATATTATCAGAGCAAAAACTATGCTTTGTGCGCTATCGGGTGGCCCCCCTCACACCGCCCTTATATGGGTTCGTGGTTCCAAATGGGGTCGCTCACTCGCTTAGTATATTTTGTTCATCTATGTGTTAAACATGCACGCCTATACCCAAACTCCAAATTGGGCCTGTTAGTTTCAACGTGTAATTATGTAAAGGAGTAAGCGACCCCTGTTTGGACCCCTTACAGATATAGAGGCGGACTGAGAACGGTCAATTATGCCGATAGCGCGCATGACTTTGTTTTTGCTATGACGGTAGCCATACTGTATCTTATACGTGTGACACATGCTTGTTTGCGCACAGAGGATGTGTTACATTTATATACTCATGTGCAGAGTATGCCTGTTATCACATTCTTTATTCTTGCCGACATGATTGCAAGCAAAGCTGTGCCTTAATAACCTGCAGCGCCCAGAAGTTGTTGAAGTTTTAGCAGTATGAGCTGTCAGTTTTTCTGAGGTTATGCTCAGAAAATTTAGCGTAATCTTGTTCCTCCCTCTATTCCGTGCCTGCATTCTTTATCCTTTGTTTTTCGCACATAGTTTCTGTCGCATATTGTGTTCATTTTTAGGTCACACAAACGGCCCAGGAACAGGGCCAGTTTGAGGCCAAGATGTACCACTTGATCTTTGAGGACGAATTTGCCCGTATCAAGGGCCATTTCGGTCCCATCAATAGCATCGTGTTCCATCCGGATGGTCAGTCTTATGCCTCTGGAGCTGAAGATGGTTATGTTAGAGTTAACAAATTTGATAAAGATTATCTGGACTTTGACTTTGATTGTTGATTGGTTGTGTTTTGGCTGTCTGGATGTTTTTGTTTTAGGGATTCTGGGAATTTATGCGAGTGCTTGTTTGTTTAACTTATCTGTTGTTTCTTGTGAATAAACGAGCACTTTCTTTCTTTAGTTGGTTAGTTTTGTTCCAGAGGAAATGGCTAGGTGTGATTGTAAACAGTATTTTTGGATTGATTTTTCGTGGTTTACGTTTTTTCTAATTTTACGAATGGAGTTTTTGGTAGCAGTTCAGGAAGGCACTGCAATGCTTTGCAAGAATAGGTATCTGAGGAGTCTAATCTTTGAGGACGACTGCCGGTTTGTGCATGCAGTTAGGCGCTGTTGGCGCTGACCTTGGGAAAACCAACTGTCACTACACTAAATGTGATTGTTTTCCGTGTATACTTCTGTAACTCTGATCTCCTAAGTCTGGTCTTTTATGAAAAGCTTGTAATAAACTTTCGGAACTCGCCAGCGATGTCTTAAAGAACGGAATAAATTAAGTCTAAGCCCGGTTTATACTGGTCCGTTTGGGCGGAAGAAACTGTTCAATACTGCTCAACTTTTCTTACGCCCACACAGACAAATTCATTTCCATTGAGTCTACCAAGCCGGCAGGCTTTATTGGTCGTCGGCTTTCATAGGCACTTCAAACTTTTTGCTAACTTGACAGTACTATCTGTAGACTGTAAGGTAGACAAAACTAAACACTTTTTACAACAGTAACTGTTAATGTAAACTGCATTAAAAGAAAATTTGGTGGAAAACGGCCACACAGTAGAACAGAACTTCAATTTCTTCCCTATAATCTTTAGTGTTCCAACGGAATTTCTTTGACACGTACATGCAACTATTTCTTACTTAAAACAGAACGACTAATAGTTTTTTGGAATTTTACAGGGCCTTATTTCAGTGTTTAGCACTGAAAGTGGGGGTGGCGTATTTGCCGAAATATTATTTTGAAAAGATTTAAGGCCTATTTTCATTGGCGCAGAAACTGAATTTTTTATTTAATTTCAGAAATTCGTGTTTTTGCACATAGATAAATATAAATCCATGGTAACTTCTTACTGAAGACTTTAATTAATTTAACTTTCATTCACAACTTTTTGCTAAAGACTAATTCATTTAAGGTCAATTACAGCCGAATGAAGTTCCACAGCATAGGGCCTTATGGAGAAAATTGTCTGTGGTTGCTGCGACGCCGCAGCTTTGGAACTTTCAATACCAATTTTTCCTAGAATTAATAGCTGGTTAATTAAGCTCGTCAAGCGCTGAAACAAACTCGCTGTCAAGGATAAATACGACAAACATTTGCGTAAAAATGAGCAAAATCCATTCCCAAAAAATTTTTCATGGTGTACCCGTTTAATTAACACGTTCACTACTAATACCATTTTTGGTTAATTACTTCATAGACTTAGTTACTATATACACACTCACAAACAAAAATTATAAATAATACAGGAATAATTGCCTCCTCCTGTACACTAAAAGTTGCATGAATATTATGCTTTGCACACTACAAAATTTTCTTCTCTGTAAACTACATGCTAAAGCTAGCCTGACCCAAGGGTGGGTCAGTAGTTTGTCAGTAGGCATCGGACTAACCCACCGCTTGCTCAGTAGTACTGAACGTGTGAAGGAAAGCTAGGTTTTTATTACCACTTTAAGAACAGTAATTTGGTAGACAACAAAGTTAAAATCAAACGGACAGAAATATTTGCCGGATCCGGAAGTATCTTTCAAAATACATCAGTTTTGGTGCTCAGGTATATACTACACATGTAGCAATTTGTATGTGCGGGTACCTGCGGGCCGGTTTACGCGTGTGCGGGCCGCGGGCCGGAGTGTTGCGGGCCGCGGTCATGAGGTGCGGGCTGCGGGCCGGGCGCGGGCCGGAAAAATCGGCTCGCATACAGCTCTGGTTACCTGACTATGCACGTATGCCTTCATTTATCCCGTCCTGTTTTTCCCATACATTAACAAACAAATCCACAAATTCTGGCCCAATTTTAGCGCAAACGTCAGCTGAGCTTTCAACAATTCAACTAAAAAGGTCCAGGTGTGACTTAAATCTGCGTATCTACCTTAGCGAGAAGCCCAGAGCCTCTTAACGGCCATGTTTCGATTACGTAAATGAGGCAAAGCCAACGTTGAATGACTCAAACGTTATCAAAGTGGCTGTCTTAGCCTTAGCTTGCCCTAGCTAGCCTAGAAACAGGAACTGCAGCTATATATGTGATTGTGTGTGCTAAAATCGACTTGCACATCTCATTGCATACGCAATGCAGCGTGCACGTCGAGCGTTTTTTTGCACGCATTCTTTTGCACAACTGCAATGAGTTATCTACACCAGTTGTGCGTGCAATTTCTATCTTTCCACTCCCCTGCTTTGCTGCACTCCTGCGTGTGACCCAAAAGTCATGCTTTTATTTGGGGCGTATGACTTTGTTTATTGGTTAGCACTGGCTTATTCTTTGGTTAGTTGTGTGCCAGCTGGCACCCTAAATTAGGTGTGACTTAAACTAAGTTTCTAACCTTAGTTGGTTGTTGCCTGGACTAACGAAATAAGCTAAGGTGTCCAGTTTTCTATAGCCCAGTTTTAGTTCTGGTTCTGGGAAGTTGGGGTGCATTTTTTGGGCCTTAATCGTTTCTCAAAATTCTAAAACTTAGTAAAACTTTGGTGAACTATACGCAAACAGTTAACATGTATTTAGAAAAGGGCGATTTATTTTAGGTCGCTGTCGACGTATCACACAATTTCAGATTCTTTATTCGCACCAATCAGGCTATTTCTCATTCTGAGAACGTAAAATCTAAGGTTTTGCTCAAGCCAACAGTAAACGGTCACAATAGCTAGGATGGGACTCGGTACTCGGATCTTTCGATTTCATGTCCAACCATTCAACCTTAGATTAGAAACCATTAGAAAGTTTAGGTTGCCTAAACAAGAGGTTCTCTTTCTCTCGTTTACCGTAGCAATCATGCCTAGTCATTTTTGCAACGGTAGTTCTTGGGGTTCTAATTTTTATCTTGACACGAACCGCGCACATTAAGGCCGAAATCTCCGGGGGGGGGGGGGGGCACCACTGACCATTGTTCAGCATGTGTTTATATGCGTTTGAACTAAAACGCATCTGATTGGCTAATCGCCTACCTTATGTCAAATTTACGTGTATAAGCGGACCCCCCCGAGGGGGGTCCGCTTCTGCACGTAAATTTGACATAAGGTAGGCGAATCAGATGCGTTTTAGTTCAAACGCATATAACACATGCTGAACAATGGTAAGTGGACCCCCCCCCCCGAGATTTCGGCCTTAATGTGCCGAGCATCTCGCAGGCCATTTCCATTAGGAAGGAAGGGCCAAGCTTCTCACTCTTGGTGTTGAACCAAGTTATTAAACGTCAGCATAGAGCGGCTTTCCATCAACCCAGCTTTTATTGAATCTAGTGATTATCACATTTTCACCTCAAAATAGTCCTACTAGGTATTTGGGCGGGACAGGTTTGCACTGTTAGCTGAGTTAAGCCACACTCTTGCTCACCTTTCGGCTTGTTGAACTCAAATCGGCTGCTGTCGTTTGAGAGAACAATGAAGCTTAGTTTAAGAGTTTCTTCATTTTCCAAAAGTTTCAAGTACTTCTTCTTCTTCTATACAACTTGTTTTTGTTTGCACTGTTGTGTGCCTATGATGAGTTACAAACTTTGGTGTAATATTGTTCTCGCAAAGCCTCCTGCAGAATGCGTCATCAAGCTGTTAAATGTTTTAAAAGAGGCTTTGAATTTGATTGTTATGAACTTCCATCTTTCACTCAGACTCGGGTAAAAGCAAGCAAGCGTTTTTAGTTTTCAATTTCAGTTTTCATCTGTTTTTCTCGGATGTTCTTTAGCATGTTACCTTGAGATGAGCGGTGCCTGCTAGGATTGAGACGAATAAAGCTTACATTAATCCACGGGCTTGTTTAACGGAACGGAGTTACATTTACGATTGTTTAAAGCTTTCAAACGTTGTTCTTCGCATTAGCCCTTACCCCTTAACTGGCTTTATTCGCTGCCTAAGTGACTTCCAGATTTTTAAATTAAAAAAATTAATTTTTTACAGCCACCTCAGCCCCGGTAGCTTCTCCGGTTAGGACTTAGAGGTGGTAGTACCAGCTCAGAAGAGTTTGGATTCTCGGGTTAGGGTAGAGCATTTCTGAGGGAAGGGGATGCTGACACTGAATTATTACCCGAGGTGAAGGCTATCAGTATGTCCATGTAATTGTTTACTGTAATGGAGGTGCTGTAGTAGATCCACCAGACGGTGGCCACCCCTTGACAGACTCGGGAGGGCCTTGAAATAGGGTGCTAGAACTTATTTTCGCAAGCTCTAGACTTGACATGACCCTCCACTTGTAGCGCAGTAAGACCGTTCTACAAGTTACAAGGCTATCAGAACGTCCCTTGCGTCAACCGTTAAATTTAGAAACTGGAAAGAGACTACCACATTTATTTAGCAAAAAACCTTCAAAGTCCAATATTCATTTTACATAGACTAGTCTTGTCCTTAAACTGATTTTTTCGGGTGGTAGGTGCTGCAGTGACACACGTTCATTCTTTCATTTGTCATCTTTAAGCCTTTTTGTCACAGGTCATACACGTGATACTTTGTCACGTGCCGAAATGAAACAATTGTTTTTCGAAAAAATCCGACCAAAGTTGGCGCGATGATTAAACCGTGATTAATTCGGTACAGCTCATTTTTGACTCAGCAAAATCCAGAAACAGTGACGTATAGGCTAAAGTCTTAAGTGTTAATCAATTTCGACTAATTTCGTCCTCAAAATTAGCGTCTGCGCTGAGCTTGAAACCGGTTTCAGTACCCGCCCTAGTCGGCTGGAACCAAAAGCAAATTCACAATCTTGCAAAAGTCTTAAATTTTTCAAATTTTCCAAACGCAAAAAACGCATTAAGTCAACTTGAGAGAGAAAGTGCTTGTGTGCGTCATTTTCAGCTACTCCCCATCTTTCCACTTGAAATTTAGTGAAAAGAAATCAAATTTATTCACTTGCAAAACTGCAAACTTTCTGGCCCGTCCTGCAATTTAAACTGCACTAAATCCTTCCTAATTTTTTTAATGCAAAGTTTGCAACTTGACTCTCTCCCTCTGCAACTGCTGCAAAACACATGCCTTTGCTGAATTTTTGAAGGTAAAAAATAGAGATAAATTCGCTAAATTAGTTCATAAAAGTGTAACAAAAGTTCTGCTTCCAATTTCATACCTGGGCAAAAGATGTTTCTTGAAGGGGAAGCTGGTCTTTAAGTGCGTCGTTGCAAAACGACATGAAAAATTAAAAAAACTGCTATGTAAACGTAAAATTTTTACTTTAATTTCAATATTGGCGCTATTTTGAGCTACAAGTGCGGTGCGTACCGGTGGTCCCTCGACTTTTATTCCTAACCCCGTATTGTCCAGGTGTGTTTAATTTTGGAATGTTGCCTTTGCAAATGCTTACAAGGATACTAGACTTCAAAACCTTGTTCGGTGGAAGCTGAACGAACGTATGGTTCAGTGACATGTTCTTCATGCATTGATATTTCGACGAATTGTTATCATTTTTCGAAAAATGTTTATCTGATTGTACCCATGGTTTTGATAGGTCAACTTTTTATTTCACTGATGTCATCGAGCA
>JASAND010005084.1:0-12268 GCA_030248195.1 Trissonchulus latispiculum
GAATTCTAGAAATTGTTTTTGAATTCTTTGCGTCCCGAGAATAGCAAAATGCCAGCCACCGACTTCATGGATGTTTTGGCCAGCAATGATGTCATATGTCTTGACAAGCCACCTTTCTATCTGGATTCAAATATGCTGAGAGATGCATTGAACGGTTGCGATCCCAAAATTGTGGATATCCTGAAAAAGGTAAGATATGTATTTAAAGCCAGCCCGGTTCATACTTGTCTCCATGTCTCTGTCTCTGAGTCTGTGTCTCTACTCTCTGTCCATTTGTCTCTACACTGATAGAGACAAGACGTTCATAACAAGAGAAACTACTTAGTTGCCTTAGCAAAACATAAAGTAATAAAAGTAAACGAAAAATTTGAAGAGTTACCCGTTAGTGGAATTGGAATTTGTAGCCATTCTCGAAGCTAGCAAAATCAAGACAGAAATATGCAGTAGAAATCAAAATGAGGGAAAGACAAAACAAACGCGTACCTAGAAAATGAATCAGAATAAAACATAATAAAAGTGATTAAGATATATATATGTGCAATTACATAAAACATAGAGGGAAGGATGGAATGTTTTAGTACAGGTTTTGTGACTTGTTTTAAACAGATATCGTTGGATGGGATAGCGATGGGGTTAGAATAATATGTGTGTCATAACAATTGATCAGAGTCTTTCGGCCCTAATCCCTTTGGCCCTGACCAATTACAATATAAAAATATAAGGGTGAGGCCAAAGGGAGTTTGGCCAGAGCGGGATTAGGACCCAATATACTCATCATCAGAGGCATCCGGTAGGTTTAGTAAAATTATTATATAAAAATGTTTTTAATTCTACTGGTTGGGTCAAGCCTCCTATGAGACCAGAGTATAGAGAGTCATAATCCATCTCTTTAATAGTGCAAGAATTGTATAAAGGAATATTCAAGGTGAATACAAGTTTGAGAAGTGAGTAAGTATAGTGCTGAGTGTATAAGGTGAGTGGTGTCATTCAATAGGTGAGGTCAGCAGTTTCCACGTGAGATAATTAGAAATGAAGTGGGTAAGTTGACTAATAGTGACTAGGTGCTTATAGTGATGGTCCAATTATAGTATAAGTAATGTAGAAAGTATAAAACAGTGGGAATCTCGCTGTTGATGTACGACTTAAGAATTATTAAGGATGTTTGGGAACGTAAAGATGTTGTGGGAGTGTAGTTATGATTTCTTGGAGGTGGATGTAGAATTATAATTTACATCAGGGTAGTGGTGTAGTTCGAATCGTAATATCCGATATTTGCGTATGTTGGAATGAAAAAAGAAGTTGCAGTCCGAATCACAAGGAGGGGCGCAGCTTAAATTACAACAAGCTTGGGCTTAGTGCTGCACATAGATATGAGCTTGGATCACGTCGTGATTTATGATAGATTATAGCTCGAATTGAAGGGGCCGAAGCGCAAATTACAGGGGGCCGGAGCCCAAATTACAAAGGGGCCTAAGCCCAAATTACAAAGGGGCCTAAGCCCAAATTACAAAGGGGCCAAAGCCCAAATTACAAGGGGGCCGAAGATTAAAGTCGCTCGAATTGGAGGGGCCGAAGCCCAAATTACAGGGGGGCCGAAGTCGAAATTACAAATGGACTAGAGCTCAAAGTTTCTGTATCATAAGAGTCGAGTGGTAACAAGAAGAATTTAGATATTCTGTCAAAATTGTATTTGGCACGGTCATATAAATTTCATCTGGATGCTCAAATCTTTGTGATATTTGGTAAGCTTAAAAGTTTGTTACATACTTAAAAGGACAAAAGTATAAAAGTACTCAGTCATGCGACAACAGATTCAAATTTCATTGGTCTCTTGGTATAGTTAAAAACCAACAAAATATTTTTGAATTGAAATAATACAATATTTGTTATTGCCCTGTTAACAGCCTACGTTATATGTGGAATATTGACTTTTAAATTGGATATATATCAGCTGTTTTAAAATATTCAACGTAACAGACTGAGCACGTGATATTATTCGTTAGTCTGATTGGCTGTCTCTTAAGGACAGGCCACAATAATTTTAAATTTTGACTATTGGGGAAGGGTGATTGGCTGACACCGAATAATTGTCTTCACAGTTACCCGAGGCGTGTACCAAGGCTGGAGATTTGTCCATCACCGTCTATGTGATGAACGCACCTCGGCAGCGCACACCCGAAGGCGGCCACCCCTTAACTCTCGGACGATTAATTGACATGGGCGGGAAGGGGGGACTGCTAGTGTCCGGTGCCAGCTGGCACCAGAACCATACAACAAAACGCAATATGCTGGTCCGGCGGACCATAGGTAGCGAAGCAAATTACATATTACATGAAACTGTACAGTAACACTGTTGGCAATCAAAAATTGTCTTCTTGTATGGAGACAGTGGCAAGGGTGAAGTCATTCTTTCTTTAGGTTTTGCGCAGTTTGTAGCTTCTTGGTGATAGCTGAAAGGGGCTGATTTGCTTCAAATAAGGTGTTAGGGCAGACGCAGAGAAAGAATCGCGATGACTGCTGCAGGTTGTCGGTGCCAGACTGATTCTAGTTGGCTTCGTTTTCTATGCTGCTGCAAGAAAACTAACAGTAGGGATAGGAAAATGGAAAACGCCTTGATTTGATAATCTATTTGTATGGGCATTTCATAAGTCATGAATTTCCTATGCCCAAGTCGGCCAAGCATTATAGAGCTGACAGAACCGAAGAACCAAATTACGATGCAACTAGCTTAAATTTGACAAAAACGGTCCATCGGTCTAGTTAATTATATCGATTGCCAAGTTTAGTAAGTCATTTGCTGCGAACTTCCAAAATTAAACAAAAGCTATTTATTTAATGAGGGTAAAACTTAGCGTTTTGAAATTCCAATGAAAGCTCGTAGAACCACCGCCTTGTAGAACCACCGAACATGGAAATCGTATTCAGGTTTTGCCGGATATTGTAGTTGGTGGAGATAGATTGCACAGGAGGACTGATAGCTGAGAGTGGAGATAGCTTGGAATAGTTGAACAATTCGAGGTGGAGATCTTCGAATGTGAGGAGGATAAATTTCATCCTCGAATATCGAGGATAAATTTAGGCAAACAGGCAGACCAGTGATTGATAGAAGACAAAATGGCAGAGATCGCTGGGAATTTATTGGATCAGGTTATCTCAAAAGATTCAGTGATCGAATTTATGAGATCATGAGTCGTAAATATCGATTTGATATTTGAAATCGTTTGGCAGTAAGAGAGCAAAATATTTGATAATCATGATGCCGCGAAGAAAAGAATTTCAAGCAGATTCATTTTATTTCTTAAAAGTTGAATCGAGCGTTGTTCAACTTCGCTTGGAGACTCTTAAGGACAGCTTAGAGACAAAAGGACAAAAGGACAGAGACAGGTATGAACCGGATAGAGACAGAAACATAGAGACAGAGACCTAGAGACAGAGACTTAGAGATAAGTATGAACCGGGCTTAATTCACACTTCCAGAGATAAGTTTTAATTTTTCTCACAGAAATCTAACATTGATTCACGATTCTACAGTGGGTTGCTAATTTTAGGTTCTACGAAACTGCTGTATAAGCTGACAATCATTGCACAGGTTCTGAAGCTGAAAACCATAAACTTAAGACTTTTAGTCTTAAGACTTAATTTCCAGTTCAGTTTTAAGGAACTCTCTTAATTTCCTGTTCAGTTTTAAGGAACTCTTTAAGCGCTGTACTATTAGTTTATAATTTATAAAGTCATGAACCGGTCTCGTGATGAGCAAGTCCCAAGTTGAGCAAATTTCCGGTTTACGTAGTTCTCTACTAAATCCGTCAGTATCATATATCGAAATATTGTGCGATTTGTCATGCGCATTTGTTTCTTTTTAAACTACAATTCAGCTTGCTTTTCTCTCTACTAATGGGATTTTTCTCTCTACTAATATATGCTATCCAGGAGCAAAACTGCAGATGTGAACAAAAGTACAACAGTACAATTGTACTGCACGGTAAGCCTTCGCTGCTCTCCTGTCGGAGTATGCAGCGAGGCTGCTGGCAGTCAGTAGAACTGACTGCATTGATCAAAAATTTCTCCTCCTTATACACTTTCCGCCAACACAAATATGCAAATTAGGTTGAAAAGCAATTAAACTACTGAAAATTGGAATAAATGTCATTCTTTCAAGACATGACATTCCAGAAGACGAAAGGCTTTTTGAGCCTTATTACAAAACAGTTGTAGCACGGCTTGCTGTGCTCACAGAAATTTGTGAGCTCACTTGCAGGCGAAGCCCTCGTGAAGGGCACTCGTGCGCTTCGCGCACGTGAGCCCTTCACTCGTAGCTTCGCCTGCTAGTGTGCATACAAATCTCTGAGAGCAGTCCTGGCAGTGCTACAACTTACACTTGTACTGTACAAAAAACAGGGGTCATTGAGAAAATCGTTGTTTTAAAACAGACTTGGCACACTGTTATATTAATTGTATTTGGTTAGTTTTTGCATCTTTTGGCCTTATTTATTTTCGAATTTCGTGCGGAGGTACGTATTCAGTTTCTTTATTTAGTTTAATTTGTGGTTGTAAATAGTGAAAGTTTCCCAGTCAGTTCAGTTTTAAACTTTCAGTCTAAAGCATCAGTTTATTGCTGAATCTTTTTTTTTGCTACGGACTTATCCACCATCAAGGCACTACATGAGGCCTATACGGTGATGCTCTCCGCAGTCCTTTGAAAGTGGACAAGAAAGCGGAGAAGCGAAGACCACGGACAGAAAACGTGATCCCCAAGCCAAGTCGGTGTACGGTTATTGGCACATGGCCGCAGTCACACCCAAGGCAAACGACGTTGACGGTTAGCAACAAAGTTTGCCCCCCGCATACCTCGAGTGACTAAGATGGCTGAAACTTCGGTAAGGCTACTCGGAAAGCCTGGGGACAAAAAAAACTGGCTGCAGAAGCAAGGAACGAAGGGTAAGAGCCGAGTCTTAAGATAGGAAAGAATGAAAGTCCACTTCTTTGATTTATTCTTAACTTAAATTACCAATAAACTTTTTTACCCCCACGTCGTTCGGTGTGGTTTGGTTTAGCTTAGTTCGGTTGTATTGCAACGATATTATCAGCCATAGGTAACAAAACAGTGTCCTAAGCTTTCCGTTTGCGTTTGAAACAGCTTAGAAATACCAGTCAAATGCTGAAAGTTGCCTCATCTATCAATTATACAGACTACGCTGTACACAGGATCAAATTTTTTCCACGTATCTTTAAATTACTGTCATGAACCCTTAAGCCAAGTTTAAAGTAATAATAAAATTTGATAGCGACTTAGCCAACTGGATCCGTAGGTGGAGTGGAGACCTACTTCCTTTCCATGCCCATCTGTCATGTCACTGCTGTTTACTGTGCTACCAATGGGTATATCCCAGTCAGGATCCCGGTGGCATGGTTTAGCTACAAAACGTACTTAGAATTATCCCAGTCGATTATTGTTAATGTAAATTTGATAAGAAGCCATTTCTCGTTATCGACGCATAACAACAATAGAAATAAAGATATGAAAAGAGTTGTTTCCTTAATTCCTTTAATCTACGCAATAGAGTGGATTATGGTTGTTTTAATGCATTAAATTGAACTGAGTAACCGACAATGCGGAAACAGATTAATACACGAAGATTTGTGGTCGAAGAAAATAAATTTTAAATAAATATTCTCAAACTTATCATTAAATGGCCGCCATTCTTCTTGCAGTCACGGATCGGATCTTCCTTTTTAATGCTTAAAATATGCAGTTATGTGTTATATCTCTACTGCTGAATCTGTAACCGTGAAATTTTTCGGAGCGAAATCCATTAAACGCCAGGATTTCGGTGTTATTTAGCAAATATATAATTTTGTCACCACCACGAACAAATAGCATTTTATTATTTATATGGATTTACATTTACATCAAATGGATCAAAATGAATAAATTAAGATGGATTTTGTCTGGAAAGCTTTCACTGACAAACAAAAGTTGAATTAATCAATAAACTGCAGACGTATGAAATTCGAAAATAAATCAAGAAATGTCAACAGATGGAACAGACCAATTGAAACTAGTGGCTAAATTCTCTAAAACTATTGAAGATTTTCACCATGATCTATTTTTGTGCAATAAGGGAAGGTTGCCTCAGTCAATGCTGTTTTAAACGTTCCTCAGTTTTCTGCCAACGGTACATAAGTTAGCAAAACTGACAGAGTGCAATTTTCCAGTGAATATTGGCGAAACAGCGCTTGCGCGATTTCTAGAACAGTTGTTCTAGCCGTTCGACCAAACACATATATATACGTATGTATATGTATATATATATATATATATATATATATATATATATATATATATATATATATATATATATATATATATATATTTATATATATGCTATGTATATATATATATATGGTAAATATTGTATTTTAGATTTTGAAGCGATCAACTGCAGCATCTAGGGAGCCTGCAGGGAGATCTAGAGATGATGTCTCTGATAGCAACGGTGTTAATTCCCCAGCCGGTCCTGTACCCTATCAGGGCTCAGATATGTTGACAGATTCATTGAGCGTTTGTGATCCGGAAATGTTTCAGATTATTAAAAAGGTAATGCAGGACAGGAAACTATGAATTTTGGCTAATAAAAAGATTATAGACGATTTTTAGATTAGACTTAGATTTTTATTTTAGAATATAAAATATTTATATTGAAAAGTTCTAAAAAGTTGCAGGTTCGTGCTCGGTGTGTGGGCTTAGTTCAGAGTCAAAGGAGAAATAATAATGAGCGGAAACTAAAAGTATACATTGTTTAGACTATAACAGACAAAGACTGTCTAGTATTAAGATTCACAGCGTGACTTTTATTCAAATTCATATGTATGTGCGCCGTTTTCCCGTCCGAGCGTAGCGCAGCGAGCCAGGGAGGCTCGCCATGGTCGGGTGGTGGTTGTAGTTAGTGAGATCATTGGTTGATATGCCGGCGCAATGAGATTATTGGAGGCAGGAGGATTGGTGGCGCCGTGCATGAGAGACGAAGTTGTCGCGGCGCCCGCACCGGGGACATACGAGGGGAACGGCACCACAGGTCAGGACATGTCGTGACAGGCCATCAGGTCGGGAAAATTCCCTGCTACATGACCCGCTGACGTGGGATCGGCTACAGCGATTATTATGCCTGGTCCAATTCTTCCGGGATACGGATCTTTCGCACTTGTTGCAGATGACTTAGACCCTGTCTCCCGGATCCGGTCGTGACCCTGATTGTCCGCCCGGACCTGCCGGCGGTCCCATAGGATCCGGCTGGGGGCGCACCTCAGTCTCCCGCTAAGTTCCGTGGATGGCGTTAATGTGGCGGAAGATGGTGGCGTGGGATCTCCGAACGTCACCGCAGATGTTACACTGGAACACTGTTGTTGAGCCAGCCTTGATCACACTAAACAGTGGGCCCCCACCACCAGCAGCAGTGGCCACGTTCCCGGGACTGCCGGGGCCTCCGGTGCTCCCGGAGACAGATGCGGGTCCCCATGAACTCCAGCGGGACGATCCTGAGGTTCTGGAGGCGGTTTTAGCTTGCAGTATCTCCCTACGTTAATTTTGACCCCCTTCGAGGTGGCAAAGAGTTTATGACAGAAAGGGCAAGTGGGCGTCGTTTCCGTGGCGGCTGAGGCAGTGTGACATCGATCGAGCAGCAGTTGGCAGTCGTAGTCTTCTCCACAGCTGGGCTCCTGGCATCTGAAGGGGCACCCAGAACGTTTCCCTGAGGCATTGAGGCCGCGGATGGCGGCTCGCCAGGATGTTCGGTCCTACGATTGAGGAGGCCACGTCCCGGGGCTGATCCCAGGAAGAGGTTTGGCAACGTCAGAGTACCACGCCAGGATTTTCTTCCGGTCCCCGCGGTGTACAGCTGGCGGGATCCGATCCTCAGCATGTCCGAATCCCAATCGGAACGGGATCCTATCGGAGGGCATCCGGGCCAGATGACCCATGAATCCAGCTGTTCGACGTTTGACCAGGTCCCTGACGTTGGGTACTCCAAACCCCTCCCAGAGATCGGACTGCGGGACATGGAGCCGAAGGCCTTTGATTGACTGCAAGCAGCTGTACCAAATGTGCTTGAGGCACTCATCTGACGTTCATCGATGGTCTTTACTTCTATTCCGTATAGAAGCACGGAGGCTATGCAGACTTGGAAAATGCGACCCTTCGTCCTGGCGGAGAGACCTGACCGCCATACTCCACGGAGCATGCCGAAGGCAGCCGATGCTTTGCCCATCCGTCGTTGGGTGTCAGAGAGACACCCGAACAGAGACTCTTGGTCAGCTCCAGTCATAGCACCGAGGTAGCAGAATTCCGGGGTCTGTTTGCTTTCAGAACCTCTCAGTTCCTTTGCGAATCCGTCGACGCCAGAGGAGACGCCCATCCACTCGGTTTCTCCGCCGAAACGACCGACACACCGGTCGAGGATCTCTGTGCAGCGGAAGGAGACAGCAGTGTCGTCAGCGTACTCCAGATCAGTGATGGAAGTGCTGAGAAAGAGGCCCCGGATCTTCGCCGGCTGACAGAAATGATCCGGGAATAATCCAGCCATAATAACTATTTCCAAATTCATATATCATATAATAAATCGTCCGAACCTTTACAGTTAGACCAAACAGTAAGATTAACTTTGACAACTGGACTGTAGAAATGAAGAGTAGATGTATAGAGTCCAACTACAAGGGAGGTCTTTCAAAACCTACCCTTCCTATCTAGTCCAAAAAGAAATCAGCTTTATGATTCACGTAAAAATTTAGAATCAACATTTCTATTTATTGAATATTTAACAATTTAGATAAAGCAACTGCGCTGTAGCGGTAAATCTCGGAAATAAGGCTCCTATGCGCGTCACTGCTGCGCTGTTGCGCCGCTGGATTCGCTCATCCAATGGATATTATCCCACAGTAGGTACCAAATTTTATAGTCACCGATTTAGCTAAATTCCTCCGATAATTCACTCTACATGTCTCCGAAACCAAGACAAATTTTGATGGACCAGTGTGAATCAAACATATACAGCGAATAGAAAATTGCGGTTCACGTTCTTTTCCATTAAACAACCTGCACCAATACGTCTTGCTATGTACCTTATGTTTTATACAAAAGCTCTGGGATTTGAGTCTATCAGACAGAGCTGGGAGTGGGTCCAAAATTTTGACCCGCACGCGACTCGCCACCCGCGGACCCCTGACCCTACCAACTTGACCCATGCACGTGACCCAAGGGAGTTTGTTTGACCCCAATGCTCCGCTTTTCGTTGATGATCTAAATCTTGGTCAAGAATAAAATAATGAGGATTTTTAGCTGTTCATGACAGCACTTTAATGAAAAGCAAAATAATTAACTAGGTATGCATGTAGTATCTATACATTATAAGATAAAAGTTTACCTCGAACTTTAGCTCATGTGAAGCAGATTTGTTTCTGTGTTAAGTTCACATCTGAAAACCCTCATTTTGTAACCATTGCTCAGGATGCTTCTCTTCACTGTCAATTTAATGCGGAGGTATGTAGGTTCTGTCTATCCAGCCTTGTATATGTGCATGTGTGTTGATTTAGGAGAAACGGCGGCAGCTGCACAGTCTGAACCTGATAGCAAGTGAAAATTTCGCCAGCCGTGCTGTACTGGAAACACTAAGCTGCTGCATGCACAATAAAAATACAGAATGGTATGCTAATATGCTGTATTGACTCTGTGTTTACACAAGACTAGTTATATCAGCTTTCCTAGCGCAATCTTTCACCAAATCCAAACCGGAGATTTATTGTTGCATTGATATAGCTGAATTTGGTGAATGTGTATTTATTTCAAACTCCTGCAAAAGTATACATTAGTATATACCAAAATCTACATAAATGTACATAGAAAATATACATTATTATGGCACATAGTTTTGTCTTATTAGCTATTAAGTGTGATCTTTGTCATAGTCTATAGGAGTATATATCTTTTTCAGAATATGCAACTGTGTAAATCACAATGAACTGTGAATTGTACAAAATAATGACACAGTGAAATAACAATAGTGAAATTGTATTTAAAAATAGTAGTATTCAAGCAGTCATAAAGATTAGTTTTGCACAACTAGAACAATAAGGCACAACATGCAAAATGCAATCATTTATTCCTTTCAGATACAGTAATTCTGAGATTATTCATTAGCTTGAGCTTCTAATAGTCAGAAATGATGTCTGGAACTTGTTAGTTTTGAAACCATACCTCTACAGGATTGAACGTTCAATATCCCTATTCCAGTTCCCCAGCCAACTTTTATGAGTGCTCGGTACAAGTCAGTACATGAGAGCAGGTCATGAGGCCCTGAACTGGCTCAGTGCATTGTAGGCAATGTGACTTATCCCCCTGTTGCGACCAAGTGGTGCCCGGTGTAATAATGCAAATTTTAGTCCATTTAAGAAAAATCACGAAAATGCCAAAGCATGAGTACATCAACAGGAAAGTGTGGACATTTGGACATTCCTAGTAGACTAAGCTTGTTAGGATGCTCGAGACATTATGGCCGAAATGTGGTATTTTAGCGTACCGATGTTAGCCATATGTTTGAACTAAAATGCATCTGATTGGCTAATCCCTTTTTACTCATGTCAAAATTTGAGGGTCTCGGAGGGTTTCCCAACCGTGCGTTTATATGCTAGTGAATTAAAATACATCTCGGCTGACGCCGCAGGTGCGGCAATAGCGGTCACCAATCAAATTCATTATAACAACAATAAGCGACCGAAGCGAAAGCAACCGCACTTCCACTATTAGCCGTACGTGTTCTATTTGTCTGATGACAGGAAAGAAAGGAGACCTTTCTAGAGGTCGATTAGAGGAATTCTGATAAGCTATTGTGACCTAAACTCGAAGGCCGAAACAGTACAACTTGTCTTCCAGTAGTGCTCTGTAATTGCTTCATGTTTTCAAATGTGTCTATAGTTAATTTCGAACTCCAAACAGTTCACCGTAAAATCCTAACTGTCGAAGGAGCTTTACTGTTTGCGGAGTACTTTACCGATACGAAGAAGATATCAGCTACCTCCATGTTCTTTAACTCCATGCCTTACAAAGTGGATCCTGATACGGGTTATATCGACTACGATATGCTGGAGAAATCAGCGCATTTGTTCAAGCCAAAACTGATTATTGCTGGTTTGCATTACACTTTTAGGCTTAGATTTGCACGATGCTCAGAATTGACTTTTACCAAGAGAAATTTACCACAAGTTTCTGACATTACCGATTTCACAAACAGAGGTGTTGGAGCTTTTGCAAGCTTATGGGACAGAGATTCTAACCACACAAACCGCACTCTTAGAAATGTTTATTCTAGTAGAAACTACAGGAATCAGTTTTGTAGATGACAAATACAAAAGCTTTTGTGAAAAATACAGGTTAGCTCCTGTAATTTTTACAGGTTATCCGTGGTAGTATTTATCGGATATACTTTGGTGAATGGATTACAAGTTACACTAATATTCAATACAAATGAAACTTGTAGTTTTCACTGGAGGCCGGTGAATTATACCAAAGTTACTTTTGTGGAAAATACAGGAAGCTCCGCTAGTGACTGACCGCATAGTAGCACTTTTGTAGAAAACTACAGGAATTTCTGCAATTTCTACAGGAGTCTTTTTTAAGAGTGCATTAAACGCCGATTGAACATTTTGTGTTTGTTTAGGAGTCAGTGGTTACTCGCGTCATCTGGACTATGCTCGTTTTCGAAAAATCTGCAACGATGTTGGTGCTGTACTGATGGCTGACATGGCGCATACTGCGGGTCTGGTGGCTGCTAAGGTGTTGCCTTCACCGTTTCAGTGGGCAGATGTAGTCACCACTACCACGCATAAATCCCTCCGAGGCCCAAGAGCTGGAGTTATCTTTTACAGAAAAGGTTAGCATACAATTAAAGATACAACTCGGAGAAAATATGAATAAATGACAATGAATATAGCAATTGCCATGCCGAAGAAACCAGTGCCTTAAAACATCTGGGAGTTTCTTATGTAACGTCGGTTTGTAACACATACACTGTGTCCTTACAATTATGTAACAAGTATTTAGTAACAAAGCTTCAGGACAGACCAAGTACAGGCCCAGACGGTATCAGTGTCAAAGAGTGTGCACAACTGGACTTAAAATTCGTTCTTTACGCTTTACGGTTCTCGATTCTGGCCCGAAATTTCTGGGGTACCGTGATGGCACATTTCTTTCCTTCTTTTGTCAAAAATCCTTTATAGTTAT
>JASAND010005087.1:0-20885 GCA_030248195.1 Trissonchulus latispiculum
ATAATGAGAAGAGTGCACTCTTAGAAATGTTCCTGTAGAAACTACAGGAATCACTTTTGTAGATGATAAGTACAAAAGCTTTTGTAGAAAATACAGGTTGAGTGTTGTAATTTCTACAGGTCATCGTTGGTAGTGTTTACCGGACATACTTTGGTAGAATGATGGATTACAAGTTAGACCAGCATTCAGTACAAATGAAACCTGTAGTTTTCACTGGTTTACAGGTTTGCTCACAGGAAAGTACTCGATACGCTGATAACGCAAATTTTGTATATAAGGGCGACAGTGGTCATAATTCTTGAAGACTGAAATTTTTGAATTTTTTCAAATTTTCAGTCTTCCAACACCCCATGGGTGATTTTTTTGTAACGGCCGCTCCCTGCCGAAAATATTTTGGGAGCGGCCGCCCCCCACACCTGCCCCCCCCCCGCCTTCTGAAATAACAGGTCGCTCCAGTAAAATTTACAGGTTTTGTCTTGTAAAAAATTACAGGTTTGGTATCTAATATAGGATTGTAAAAAAAGTCGAACAAGAACTACAGGTTTCTTTTGTATTTTCTACAGGAAATTCCTGTAATAAAAACTACAGGTTTGCTTAGTATTTTCTACAGGAAACTCCTGTAATTTTTACTATTCCAGAGACCGGTAAAAAATACAAAAGTAACTTTTGTGGAAAATACAGGAAGCTCCGCTAGTGACTGACCGCACAGGAGCACTTTTGTAGATAACTACAAGAATTCCTGTAATTTCTACAGGAGTCTTTTTAAGAGTGTGTGACAAGCGTCACATTCTATGCAATGAAGGCAAAAACTATGCGATGCGCGCTAACGGCTGACCCCCCCCCACAAATTGACCCCCTCTCACACCGCCCCTATATGGGTACGTGGTCCAAACGGGGGCCGCTCACTGCTTTGCATAATTACACGCTGAAATTAACAGGGGCCCAATTTGGGGAGGGGGTGCAAGCGTGTATGTTTAACACATAGATGTACAAAATATACTAAGCGAGTGAGCGACCCCCGTTTGGAACTATGTACCCATATAGGGGCGGTGTGAGAGGGGGTCAATTTGTGGGGGGGGGGTCAGCCGTTAGCGCGCATCGCATAGTTTTTGCCTTCATTGCATAGAGTGTGACGCTTGTCACACTCTTATCATTATGTACTCTTGGTATTATGAACTCTTGATAATGTGTCTCTGTATACTCTTGATACTAGAAACTTCAAATAATTAGCCGGTATTCTGTAAAGAAACTATGTTCCTGTCAATTAAGTTAAAAGATTAAACCTACTTGAGCGATTGTAAACTGTAGAAACCAGGAAAGGAAAGTTAGACCTGTTATTAATACAGTCGCAAACATGACGAAATTATTAAGTTAAAAACACCCTTCAGCCCCGACTTCTGTCTAAGATCTTTTTTCGAAAACCATACGTATAAAGTTTCCGGTTTTTCTGTAAGACAGTTTATTTCCACGTCACTTTCGACTGTAGTAACTCTTTCGTACTTTTTGTGATTGTAGAATGCATAAGAGCAATCAAAAAGTTGGTGGAGACACTAGTCTAAGCAGCAAATTTTTCGAGCTGCTGAAGCAAGCAGTCAAATTGCGCAAACTTGCTATAAACTTGAACTTTCAAATGCTTTACGAAAAGTAAGAATAAAATTGAAATTTCTGACGCAGAAATTCCTTGTGGTCTTTCTAAGAAAGAGTAGTGTTATGGTACGGCCAAACAGTGTGTGTACATTTGACCGTTTTTATCCAGAGGATAACGTGGGGGGATGGGGGGGTGCAGACCCCCCCCCAGATCGACAAAAAACGGGTAGACCCCCCTCAGCGAGAAGGAAAAAAAGGCAGACCCTCTTATACAGAAAGGAAAAAAGGGTAAACCCATCAGCGATTTTCACTGAAAATTGGAAATTTTTTAACAAATTTTAGAGATTTTTTCAAAAAATTTCTTAAAAATCGCTAAAGATTGCTAATTTTTGGTCAAAAACATTAAAAATTCAGAATTTTTGCTAATTTAGGGGCAGACCCCCTTAAAATTTTGGATTTTTTCAGGGGTAGACCCTCGTCGAGGTCGGGGTAGACTCCCCAGAATCGGATCCCGTGTTAATGTACGTTTATATCAGACAAACGTTTGGACTATATCCCTGCAATGTTTACATTTTTTAGAATTGTCAGGAACCCGAGTTTGCGAAAATTCGGAAAATCCGGAATTCTGGGATTATATTCACGGAATTCACGGAACAGTCGAATTTCTATCGTAATCGTGTTTTCACGATCTAATATCTAGAGCTGGTGCCGCTGCACATTTTGCTTTAAGCTTTTCAAGAAAATGCACCATTTCCGAGTTTCGGTTTTTGTTCTGCCTGGAGGCAGAACTATTTACACGGAATCTGGTTATGTTTAGCATTATAGACTCGTCTCTTATTACAAAAGTAGGCTATGTTCAACACTGTGCTAGTATAGTAGTGGCTCCGTTTTTTTAACCAAAGGGGGCTAAAGTGGGACTGACTTATTACGTCAATTAACAATGTTTTAATTAATTTTTAATTTTATAATTTCGTTTATATTCGAACTCGGATATAGTTCTATATGTTCGGCACAATTATAAGGAGGCTTCTCAAAATCATAAAAGCATAATGCGTTTTGGCAATGCGCATTTCCAAAAAATTAAAAATGCGATTTTTTACTGACTGTATGCGCATTGGTGGCAGAAAAAGCCTACTTGTAAGTTGGCTTAGTTTGAACTTTTTATGACCATAAGAACAGCTGAGTTGCTTATCAACTAGTTTTTGGACTAGATTCTTGTACGGTTTGCCTGTTAGCCATTAGTTTTTATACCGCCGGAGGCGGTATACTTGTAATGGGTTGACCCATCTGAATTCCTATGTTTTGCATGTAAATTGCTTGGCGCGGAGGATTTTCTGTTCTATCTTCAACACATGTCCCTGCTAAGCAGGTTTTTTTGCCCAACAATTTTTCTACGATTTTGCAATTTTTAGAGCATCATTACAGTCAATTTAGTTAATTTTCAACGCCCCGTAAATTGTTTTGCACACGATCACTCTCTGCCTTTTCTCATATTACCGGTAATCGGGCGTTATTTGCCTCTCACTTGATTGGCAGAGGTTTAACAGATCAATAAATCGCTAAAACTGATGTTACAATTTTCGTGTGCAAAGACTGATTTTGCGCTTGCACTGTATTTATTTCATTAGTGTTTGCTTTGCTTCAGAATTTAGATAAAATAAATTGTTTAAAATAAACATATATAGATAAATGATAACTTTCTCTCTCGCAGTTTACTCATTAAAAAAGCTATAGTCAGAGTAGTGTAGTGGCTAGGGTGTCCGCGTGGCACTGTTCCGGACGCAGATCGAATCCGTCGTCCGGTAGAATTTTAGTTTCACAATTGGCAGTGGCAAATGGCAATAAAATACTCTTATTCTTTTGTCTCAGAAACGGTAAATGTCGGGAGTTGGATCTAGTTAAAAGCTAACGTCAACGTACACTAGAACAGTATGATGAAAACAAACAAAACGTTGAACACATAAATCTCAAACTCTACGGCGGTATTATTCCCCTTTTAAGGGGTAACTTGTTACTGTTGCAGCCTTCTGAAAGGCGTCTATTTAATGTTTGACAAAAAATTGCAAAATGCGTTGTAAAAAGAGTCCAATGCGTATTTCGAAGCAAATAATGCGGTTTAACAAAACGCATTAATACCTTATATTTTTGAGAAGGCTCCTAAGTATGTACGACAACTTATATTTGGTGCCCCCATAGATTAGCTTAGTGAATGTTCACTGATCTTGCCCCCCCCCGGAAACAAACTTTAGACTAACAGTTGTGACATGACAAGTATGTCGGAATTTATGCAAATTAGATTTTTAAAGTGTCGCCCAGTCAACGGTATGCGTCTGTGGCCAACAAGTTGCTCTCTAATAACATGTGTGAGTGTGTCGGATGTTACCCCAGGTCAATGTTATCAAACAATTTTGGAGTTGAGTTTCGCAAACCTGATTTCATTGGAGTTAAGTTAACCCTAAAATACAGAACAGTTAACCCGGATTTAACCCCAAAAACCGCTGTGCTGTTTTGTCCATATTTTTGGAACTTGGAGATGAGAGGATCCGACGATCGAAATTCGTAAATAACAGAATAAAACCCGGGTTTCAGGCTCCACTCTCCTCATGGAGTAGGGTTGAGATTAGGCCATTTTAACCCAAATTTAACTTTAATTTTAATAATTTAAATTTAAAATTTTAATTCAAACTATTTTTAAACCCAGGTTTTATGATAACATTGGGTTGGCCTTTGACCACAATTAAACCCAAAACCCCATTGCGAAACCCAGGTTTTAGTCCCCATTTAACCCAATTTTAACTTCTTCGGGTCCGGGGTTGATAAACCCACTTTAACCCGATTTTTGTTTCTGAGACGCTGGCTTGAGTCTTTGCTAGTGTTGGCCCCTGAGGGGTACGGTTTTCGAACGGAATCGAACGTAACCAGCGGTTAGAAATCGCACTGTTTCATCAACTATTAATTATAGATGACAGCAAACGGATGGAATAAAGACTTTCGTAACCAATGCTAATACCTAAGTTAGTTCTAAATTGATTTCAGTCTCAAAATTTCCGGATTCTAGAAATTTTCTCCAATACCCACAAGATGGGTATCACTCGAAAGCTCTTAACGAACTGAACAACTTTTGTAATAGAACGAACTCTCGAATCGTTTTTAAGCTCTTGATGAGCTGACCAAAGATCACAATGGAACCAATGTCTAAACTGCACCAAATTCCCGGAATTCACGAATTCCGAATTAAACTCTAGCTTGAAAGTTTTTCATGAATTACAAGACGTGTGCGCATTTGTGCGAGTTGGCTCTATCACAAAAGTTGTTCAGCTCGTTAAGAGCTTTCGAATGATACCTATCTTGTGGGCATTGGAAAAAATTTCGAAAATCCGGAAATTTCTAAAACACGGAAATCCGGAACTTGGCGCATTTTCGTGAAATGCTTGGAATAAAAGCAAAAATGTGCAGCGACATCAGCTCTATTCGATTGTGGAAACAGAATTTTGATTACGATAAGAAATCGGCGAAAAACCAAAAATTATGAATTTTCCGTGAATCGGACCCGGAATTACGGACATTTCCGAATCTCGAGATCCTGGCGATTCTAAAAATACATACATTGTTGAGGATTACATTAAAGTTTGCATGCATTTTTTGGTCGATAGATGGGGTCGAATGGAATACTCGGGAGGGCATCTCAGCGGTGTAAACATGCTACGCTAGTTCAACAAAACTGGTGTTTTCAACTTTCTAGATAACATTAAATTGCAGTAGTTCTATTCAAGCAATCTCTTACGAATCCGACTGTTTTATTGGCAAGGTTATTATTATGCTAATACAATTTGTCCTACCATTTTCGTATGGGCAAACGAGGAACTAGCCAGCCCTTACCTGGAAATCCTCAGAACAACAATCTATTAAGTATTAACCTCATGATTGCAGTTCTACGTTCACCCAGTACTAAAACCAAGAATACATAACTAAGAGTGTGACAAGAGCCACAATTTTAGTTATCAGCTGGCAAACATCATCAGCACAATAACGGATGCCCAGCCACAACTGAGTACCCAGTGCTCAATTGCGTACGCTCACTAACTCTGTCTTCGTGTTTAGCTTCGCTCTATGTTTCGCAAGCATTACTACTCTGTTTGCGTAAATTATGCCTGCTTGAAGCTACAACCCTAGCGGGCATTAGTATTTGAATAGGGTTGTCACTGTATTTGAATTGGGCTTCTGCAGCGACGGGCCCGGAAAATTTTGTGTTGGGACCGGTTTTCTAGGCCGGCCCCACCGGGCTCAGTTTACGAGTCTGGAACTTGCAGCGCCCCAGATTTTGAGACGCTCCTAGTAGCTGACCCGGGCCTATCACCGGACCCAGGCGGTGTAGCGGACTCTGGGTCTAGTAGCGTGCCTTGGGCTCCGGGACGGGACAGGGCCGGTCGATAACTTAAGCCCGGAGCTGGCCAATTTCTTACCGGAACAACCCTATTTTTTAAGTGAAAGTACTCAGTTGTGAAAGTCAGCCGTTATTGCACAGATAAACTGTCAGCGGATGTGTGGCGCTTGTCACACTCTTAGTTATTATGTACTCTTGCTAAAACTAAACCGAAATATAACTCCTAGCTCCGCCTAGCGAAATGCCCTATACTACTAGAACATACAACAGAAAAAACACAACTTTACTGGTTTTAATTACTTACATTTACTGAGAAAACATGTCAATAGAACAGCACACAATAATTATGACAACAGTAACACAACTAAACAAGATCAAGACTAAACAAAAAACAGAAAACTAAAAAAATAGGTGTTAACTTTTCGTCCAAGATTCGTGAACCCTTTCAGCCTTTTCTCGCAAGCTGAACAATTCGATCTGAATGGTGTCGGTAATGCTTTTGCGAATCTCAATCTAAAACAAAATTAAAAAGCAAACATTAAAGTCTTCAGATTACATTACAGTCATTCTCAGCCAAAATCCTTGTTCATCCTACCACATAGGGTTGTGCCACTAAGAAATTTCTCGGGCCGGGCTCGGGCTCGGGCCGGACTAATTTCTCGGTTCGGGCTCGGTTCGGGCTTGGGTCAGCCCGAGCCCGGCCCGAAGCCCGAGGCCCGAGTCAAGGCCCGAGCGGCCCGAACCGATTCACGGCCCGAGCAGCCCGACCAGCCCGGGCGGCCCGAACCGAGTCACGGCCCGAACGGCCCGAGCAGCCCGAGTTGCTTCAGAAACTGGAAAAAGTACTCACCTTATTGGTTACTTATTAAAGTAGGATAAAATATATTTGAAAATTAAAAGAAACTATTTCAAATATGTACAAATATTTACATGTTCAGAAAGGAATATTTCGAAAATGTAAACTGTTATAGTTGAATTTGAATATTTGAATAATATTTGAAATATTTACTTTGCTTTTAAAAAATTTAAACAACGCCATGTTCTATTTTTCAACAATTTGTAGTCTACATACCTTTGTAGTAACAAGTAATAGCAAGTAATAGTAAAGCAGGAATCAAATGCGAAGTATTATTTGCTACCTGATACCTGTAGTTGCACAAAGAGGCATGACTAAGATGAAGTTCTAACTCATAATAGCTTTGATGTGTACTGTGTAGTGCCAAGAATATTTCTTTTTCCGCAACCACCCTGTTACAGGAACCTGATAGAATGGCCCGAGCGGACCGAGTAGCCCGAGCGGCCCGAACGGCCCGACTCGGTTCGGGCCTGTGGACCTTCTGGCTCGGTTCGGTTCGGTTCGGGCTCGGTTCGGGCCGCAAGAATTATTTCTCGGGCCGGGCCGGCCCGGGGCCGGCCCGAGCCCGAGCCCGAGGCCCGATTCACGGCCCGAGCACAACCCTAACCACACATTAAACTAACTAAAAATGAAACCAACTTTACTCTTTAAGCATGATTATCAGTTTCTAATATCTCAAAGTATATCAAAGATTCTGAAAGAGCCTGAACAAACTTTCTCCCCATATCAACCATTTTGAAAAAATTGGAAAATCTTGCCCCCCCCCCCCTCCCTCCTCTGCTCCCAGAATTTCCCACTTACAGAAGGGGCTTTCCGTTCCCTGAGAGAGCTGAGCAGAGACTGAAAGTTCATCTCTTCACCGACCACCAAGATCAACTTCTAAAAAACAGCAGTTAAGACACATGTAGAACATAAATACAACAGACAGACAAACATAAATGCAGACATAAATGTACGTAGAAACCCTAATTAAAAAATCCATAGAAGTTGGTTGACTAGTATATCTTCGGAGAAAACAAGAAAGTCAGCAGCAAAAAACACCGTGGGGGGTCCCACTACTCCCACTAAGTCAAAGACAGCCGATATAAAGACGCTAATCCATAATAATGCCCACCCATGTCAAGCTAAAAGTAGAAACCCAAGAACTAAAACTATGCTCTGCAGGAATAAACAGCTAACCTCCCACAAATTGGACCCCCCTCTCTGGAAACAAGATATTGTCTGGAGCATGTAATGGTAATAGACCTACTTTAGGGGGCCAGTTGCATAAAACTTCGCAAGAAGCTGCAAGGTGTTTCATAAAGAGTCACGTGCGGAATCCGTACTTGCACTCGAATTGAGGAGAGTCAATTGGGTTGCAGGTTGCAAGTTCGCTTGAACACTAGCAGCAAGTAAGGTGTTCCATAAAACTCGCTGGAACAGTCTTTTAGTTAGAGTTGTTGACCGGCAGAGGAAAACCCGGCCGGCCCACTATGCCGCCAATCCGGCGGGCCGGTCTTCAGAAAAAGGACACTACTAGATTTTGCCTGTTATATATAACCAGGAAAACTGTATGCATCATTTAATGCTAAGAATTTTGCAAAATACACGAAAAATAGGGCAAAAATGGGACCGGCCGGCCTGTTTGACCCGGTCGGCCGGTTTGCATCACCCGGCCGGCCGGCCGAGTAAAAAAACCGGCCGGGCAACAACACTACTTTACTTGCAAGTGCGAGTAAAGTCGTCTAGTAGATTTCAACTAAACAATTTTTAAAAACTAGTTTGAGCACTGATCTAACAATGTCATATACTTTTGTCATTATCACTATGATAAAATATACGCAGTAAATATTGTATATATACCTTTCCAAATCTTGGATAGTAGGGTCTTTAGTTTGAATAGACATCATCGGCACCTAAAATATCAAAAAACAAAACATTTTCACAGTAATTTCAAGGAAACAGACTTCGCAAAGAATATTCGCAAAGCTATTTCCATCAGAGAAAGCTTATATGACTACATAAAACGTGGATACAGATTCCACATAATATACGTACACAGAGTCAACAAAACCCATACAAATAATATAGTGTTAGTGGTGAATGGACATAGTGTCGTAAGGCGTTCAACCGCTAATCCAATAATTGGTTCGAATCCCCATGTCCACAAAGCTTTCAAGGGACTAAGCAGCACATATATACAGATTTACCGTGGGCTCCAACCAGCCAATCCAGCTGTCTCTATCCATAACTGGTCAGTAAACGGGTACCACTACGATGTGAAGGTATTACAGATAGGGTTGTGCTCGGGCCGTGAATCGGGCTTGCCCCGGGTGGCAATGCTTGATGAATGGCTAGCCCCCCCCCTTCTACAGATGTAATCATCATTCGAGTTGTCACTCCTGGCTTCGGGCTGAAAATCCGGACATAAGCAACGGCACCCTATAACCTATAGGTTAACGTTAACTCCAGGGGCAACTTTAGCCATCGAAGTTTCTGTACTAATAGACAGACACACTTTCCGTACCTATATGATAGAATGGAATGACCTTTGGAACTGTTTTGGCATCAGCAATCAGGCGTCCAACTCCTACAGAAAAAAAAGAAATATGGAACTAGAAAAGAAATAGAAAAGGTTTTGGAACGCTCCTCTCCAAAATTGTTTTCTGACTACTGGATTGGCAGGATGTCCGCTTTGGTAGCAAATTTTGGGGGGGGACATGAGAAATCTGTATTACAAAGTGGTGTAAACACATTTATGATACATGCACGTACGTCTATGTACTACAACTACTGAATATTATTAAATCGGTTATTTTCTAATAAAACAGCCAAAAACACCCTGTCAAAAATAATTCCTACAATAATGCAAACAAAAAATTGCTCGGCAAACGACCAAAAAACCGATAATCTGGTGGAATGAGAACGCGCGAATGCTTTCCAATTAACGCTCAGCGACCAATTCATCACCTGAGTTCGTGCAGGTGAGATTCCTAAACAAGTCTTCCCCTCTTACCACCATCTATCCCTAGCATTTTCAGGGCTTTGAAAGTGGGGGGGGCTTACAAAAGTTGGGGACAAGACCAACGTACGTATATTGTATATATATATATATATATATATATATATATATATATATATATATATATATATATATATATATATATATATATAAATTTTTAGAGAAAAATTAGCAAAAGTAAAAATGCAAAATCTCCCTGTTTTAAAGCTTAAAATGAGCTTACTACAATACAAGTCCATAAATTAAGAAAAATTGAGATAATGTTTGAAAACTTGAGCTCAAAAACTTAATTTGTCGAAAACTTTTAAATACTATAACTTGAGCTAGGAATTCGTAAGAATAATAACAGGGCTGCTGCACGGCATTCCCAGAGAAAAGGAATTGTGAGACAGAAAAAAGCAAACAAGGGATTTTTCAATGAAAACTAGCAATGATGTTTTAGCAACTTTACAAGCAAGTGTTTTGACACTGATGTACTTTCCTCTCATGTAACGTAGCTCACTTGAAGAAGCCGTTTCTGATCAGTAACACGAGACAGTTATAAAAGATGACCATGAATCGATTTTTTTGTAACTCCATCACCTCACTCAAAGCCCAAACTAAGTTTATGGCTTCATTCAAGAATATTGGGTGGCCAAAATGATGTTCACGTGATTTTAGCAGGATGCTGCCAAAGGCTCAGTGTTTCAATATGAAAAGCTAAATTTTCCGAAAAGTTGAAATTTTTTGAAACAATACAGTGCAGAAAATATATAAAAATTTTGAAATGGTTTGAGAAATTCTGGAAGCTCTCCAAAATAATTCAGATTTAGAATTTATAACGGAACATTTAAAGGGAATAAAAACTGAAATAATTCCGATAATTTCGCAAACATTCTTGCAGTCCGAGCCTATTCTGGACATAGGAAACACCGGTAAAAAATTAGTGTTTTTAGCAATAATTTTTCTAGGAGGTTTGTCGATAAAATTGAAAGAGGAACTCCTACCAAATTGACTTATAGTTAATACACAATTCGTAAGAACACACTTTGGAACAAAAGATATGCATTATATAAAAGAACACCGATTAAAAATGGTGACTAGGTCTCATTCCGGTAACTTACATAGAAACTTTTGAAAAAAAGGATAAAAAAGTCTGATAAAAAGAACTTAAAATATATAGTGATCGAAAAGTTTAATTTGAAAAATAATCTAAGGATCTGAATAAGAATTTAAAACAGTTTTTAGGAAACGTTGCGAAGTTGTCCAAACTTATACACAATAATTCTTTAATCTTAGCCTGTTTATATAGCAATGTGATGAAAATCTTAAATTCGTTAAATTTTCATCATTTCTAGACTCTGAAAGCTACAAATCCTTGAAGCTAAAAATCGTTTCAGGCTATGCTGACAAAAATTCACACAAAGCTCAGCATCAACCCACTCTTAATCAATAAAATACTTCCAAAATCCAAGAAGAACTTTAAAATTAAAATCTAAAATCCGGCGAATCTAGAAATTGTCGAAAAAGAATAGGCAAAAGGGTAATTTTTGCCTAAAATCTTGCGAATTTCTTCATTTTGTGAAAGTCAGTTAGACAAAAGGAAATAAAAAGAAGTCTGGGCGAAAAAATGAAATAAAAAGAATGTCTCGAAAAAGGAAAAACAGGAACCGCATCAGCCTGTAATAAGAAAATAAATATTGATATTATAGTAAAATTAGGTTACGTACCAACTTTTTATTTTCCTTTTCCGGGATTTATTTACTGGGGAAGTTAACACGAAATAGAAGTCCGACCGAAATTAAAGAAATAAAAATACACTCTCTCGTGCTAATTCATGAACTTTCCAGCTATACACGTAAAAACATATAAAGTTCCTATATTAGTAGTGCATGCGACCTCTGCCAGACTTGGTTCAAACACTTGCGGCTCATCAGTGGAGAAGTGTAGAACTAAGTTGTTTAGGATGGTTTTGAAAAAATCCTGTACAAAATAACAGAAAGATAGTTTCGCCGCCAGTCGCCTCAGAAAGTGTAATTAGTGTGAACTACAAATAATGTATAAGGTAATAAATAATACAAGAAAATAAGATAAATACAAAAACAGTTGTTAGATTGAACAATTACTTTGTTAGGTGAATACGTATGATATATAGTCTTTGATACAATAAAAGAAAATACATGCGTAGATTAAAAGTCAGCTTTAGCATAAACATCTGGGGAAGTAAGTTATAATAGGACATATATATCCCTTCAGAAATTAGTTTAGAACATTTTCGTTAGAATAAATACTTTTGAAAACCGCTAACAAAACGTAAGAAAACGGACACTTTTGTATAATATTAGTCTCCAATTGGCTGTCTAATATTTAGACATTGCAAACATAAAACATGAAATTCTAACAGAGGTAATTTAACGGATTTTACTACTGTCTAGTTGAATGTTATTTCATTATTTCTTTCGTTTCGTTATTTCATTTTGTTAATACTTAAATGTTAATTCTAGGTACTAAGACAGGAAAAAATACATTGATTACAAATTCTGAAGACAAGACAAAAACCGATTCTCATTCAACAATACAACACAACAATTCAATCTCAATTTTGGAAGAATCTGACATTTGAAGAAAAGACAAAAATCCGATTCGCATTCAACAATACATATACGTATACATTCCTTTAATTTTAGTACAATTTTTGTAGAATCTGAAAGAATTATAAGCCTGTTTGTAATTTATTTTGTAGTCATTATAAATATATGAAATATATTTGAATGACATGCAATACAGAACGGTTTCTAATTGAGGATCTTGAAGATAATATAATATATATGTACCATATTGTCACAAATATAATTATGTTGCAAGAAGTTATATAGATTTTTAAATCTTAAGACCAATATAAAAATAATATAGTTCGGATTTTCGGTGTCCACCAAAGTGGGGCCTCCGCTGAAAAATGCCAGTATCATTCCCGTTCTTACGTACACCTAAAACAGGGCGAGGCCAGTTCTTCCGCAGTTTCAATTTTTCAATGTAAATGGTCCATTTTGGCACTGGATTTTTAAAATTAATTAATTTTAATTAATTAATTTTAAAATTAATGGCACTCAAAACTGAATTTTTGTCAACGTTTTAGCTTAGTAAAAAGCAGTATACGTAGACGTAGCAAGCAGAAAACAAAATTCTCCACCATTTTCGGGCAATTAAAAGTAATGCTCCAGCCTTCCCCCATTTATTTTTGCCTAGAAAAACCGCGTAGCAGACCAAGCGTCCGCCTACATACCCCATTTAAGTCTCAGATGTTCCTTTTCCAGGTTCACACGACCCTCCGGGAAAATATGGACCCAGCCACTGTCGTTGAGTCGATCCACGCAAAAGTCCATTCCCCTCTGATAGACGCCCTCACCACGACAGATGGGAACACAGCGACCCAGGGAAAAGAATCTAGAAAAATACACGACGGTACAATAAAAATATGCAGGGAATGTAGGTTATGTGACTTATTTTTACTGTCAACTGACGCCAGCTCAACAATCCTGAATGACAAAAAACAAAAACCTAGACAGACGTGAAGCAAAGAAACAACTAGACAAAGAACAGATCAAAAATGAGATCAAAAATGTGGCCACATACTACACAGTCTCATGTTACCTTACCACAGATGTGGTACCCAGTTACCGACTGGTTAAGAATGGATAAATCTGGGTTGGCCAGACCTCACGGCGAAACAACATGTGCTTAGTATATACACCTGGGCGTACTTTACTTTTTCCCACTCACTCTAGAGTGCCTAGAAACAGTAGAATTTTTAGTATTTTCTGTCAAAATTTTCAAAAAATTTTTTGCTTCACCGAAATTTGTTTGATCAACAATCCTGCCTTGATGCTAAAACTCAATTTTTGAGCACTTTTTAGCTTATAGCTATAGCAGTAAATATACGTATGCGCAAAAAGCCTGATTATAATATTGTATTTTTAGCCCGCCTTATTTGCGTCCCCGCTTTAATTCGCCCCGCTCCCCCACTAATTTTTGCCTAAAATAAAACCAGTACATTAGGGCTTATTCTATTGGGGAGATCATAACCGACCTCCTCTCCACCCAAATAAGTGAGTGCCCCTTGGTTTGGTACCAAAGTTTGTCCTGAAAAAAATCACCCATTAGGCCAAATTTTCAGAACTTATCCGGGTTCGCCGGAGACTGTTCCTCAATTTTCGCCCTGATGAGTCCCGTCAGGTCAGTCGGGCATAACAGGGCGGTCCGTATTATGCGATCACAGTGCACAATAATACTGTCACAGCTGTATAGTCATGCAAGTCAATCGTTTTTGTCAACATTAACTTGGTCTTTTTGTGTTAATTTTGCCCTTTTCAGCACTAAATCTGCTTATCTTTGCGGTAAAAATCAACATTTTACAGTGCATGCTAGAAAAACTGGCATTTTTTTAGGGTTTTGAAAGTGGGGGGGGGGCTTCGCCCCCCCCCCCCCTAGGGGGGGGGAAGTGGGGGGGGGGGCTGCCGAAAAGTGGGGGGGGGGGCGAACCAAAGGTATAAAATACCAAAATTTTTAGCGAAAAATTAGCATTTTCAGGTAAAAACGCAAAAAAATCGCTGTTTTTAAGCTTAAAATGAGCTTATAAGTCCATAAATTAGCTAAAAATTAAGAAAATTTTTGAAAATTTGACCTCAAAAACCTAATTTTTTGACACTTTTGGGCGACCCCCATAAAAGTGGGGGGGGGTAGCCGAAAAGTGGGGGGGGGATGAAAGTGGGGGGCTCCGAGAAGTGGAGGGGGAACCGAAAAGTGGGGGGGGCCCACCCCCCCCCCCACTAAAAAAATGCCAGGAAAAATAGCGCTATTTTTAGCATATTTTCAGACCCCCCCAATTCCTTGCCCTCCAACCTTTGCCCTCCTCCCCCAAGCAAAATTCCTAGAATAAGCGCAGATACACTGCGTAAGGGGTTCGCAACATTCCGTGCTCATCAGAGTATATAGTTGTGAGCTAGGGTGAGCCGCTGTAAGCACTCGACACCACGACAGCCTATGACGTCACTAACTAAAACTCTTTTTTAGAGTGACTAAAAACAAGCTTTTCGCATCATTATTTAATCAATTCACAGTTCACAAATTGAATACATATGGGATACAGTATAAAAAAACTTTAACGGAACACTAACTCAGCTCAACACCCATAACTTCCATCGCTGACGACTTTACCCCATAGCATAGGATCATCCACGCAACAGTAGTGCTTTGAAACAGTGATCAGAGGTTGTGACTGCTTTCGGATGGCTTCAGATAGTGTCTCAAAGTTGACCAGCCGGGTGAAATTGAACCATGCTAGCTAAAGCACTGAAAACGGACAAGATACGAGAGTCAGAGAGGGTTTCCTTCTCCTCCTCCCAAATCGAGAAGTCCATAAACCCCCCCCCCCCTAAATCATCTAGTTTTACCGCTGTTCAACAAAACATTATCCAAAACTTTTGCGGCTGCATTTAAAGCAATTTTCCTTATTGTTTAGTTAAAAAGCCGCCAAAATTTAGCTAGTGTCTGCTTTTAGAAAATTTGTAGTTTTTCACTTACGTAAGTAAGTATATATCTATGCAAGTCAAAAATAAACGCTCAATTATAGATACAAGAAATAAAAATGCTCCTCTGGAGCATGGAAAAAGTATAATTTAGGTGATGACGAAGCTGTAAAATCAAGACAGGGCAAGCTTTTAAAATGCTTAATATTGGAGCTAGGTTCAAAAATAGAAGAGGACTAGGCTGTGAGCGAATTAATATGTACACAGCTACGCAGAACAACCCATATTCGCGGTTTGTAAATGTATATAAATCATCTGGCTTTTTCGTAGGCAAAAATTTCTGGGGGGGGGGGTAAGTCTGGGGAGGGCCCCCCAGGTCTGGAGGGGAGCACAGATTTCTGTGGGGGGGGGGGAATTTTTTATAAACGCTTAAAAATAACAATTTTTGTTGCTGATCTAAAAAATAGCATAAAATAGCTTGAAAATAGCTAAAAATCCGTCGAAGCTGGAAAATTTTTTCAAAATTTACCCTCAAAACCCTATTTTTCCGGGCACTTTAGGGTTCTGGGGGGCAGGCCCGAATCCTATAAGGGGCGATTCTGGGGGGGCATTTTGGGGATCTCCCCTGTAGGAAAAAACCATATCATTATGCATATCCAATATCCATGCTACATTTAGTTTATAGTGTATAAATAATCTACCACTACATACCTATTCGAGCTTTAATCGAAGTTTTATTTTAGCAAACCTTTTCTTCGAGAAACGCATCATACTATTAATTAACTAACTATAGTACGACCAGGGGCGCACCCATGGGGGGGGTCGGGGGGGGGGGGTCGGGGGGGGGGCCGGGTCGGCCGACCCCCCTGTCAGGAATCAGAATATATACGCACCAAAATGAGCAGTAGGACATTTGGTAAAAGTTTCAAGAATGCTCTCAATTAATTTCTAGAGGCAATGATCCGTCGTTTTGGATCTGGCTTCTTCTGGAGTGGAGTTGCCTCCCTCGCCACCCTTACGTATTCTGCTTACCCCAATTTGCTCCGGTTTTGGTCGTTTAGTCTGTTTATACTATAGACTCTTTTGCTACAATTATATACATACATTACATAACACATAAATATAATATTTATATGTACATACATACATATGTACATATAAATACGTATATATATAATGGGCGTATCTAAGATTTTGAAAAGGAGCGGTTTTGACAAAAATTTATACTTTCTTTAATGAAGTAATGAGAAAATATATATAATCCAAAAGGAGGGGATTTCAACCCCCAAAGCCCATTTCCTCCTACGCGAACTAAAGCCTTATTGCCCCCAGATCCTCCGCTAAGTTTTGGCATTCCCATGGGCACACCCATTTTGGGGGTTCCGACGCCCGTCACAAAATTTTTTGCGCCTGCGGCACATTTCTAACTCAATTTGTAACAATGTCGTCGGCTGCGGCGCTTCTGTATTTAAGCTTTAAAAAATTTCGAGCCTTTGGCACTATTTTGTCTCAATTTCAAATATTTTTGGCTCCTTTGGCGTTCACGATTTTCAATTTTTGGCGCCTGCGGCACCATTATATCTTGATTGCGTATGAAAACTTTTTGCGCCTACGGCGCTTTTCTAGGCCAACTTTTTTATTCTCTGCGCCTGTGCAGGTTTTTGTTCAAATTTTTGTTTTGTTTTTTAAGGTTTCCATTATATACAAATTTTTCCGTGTTAAAAATTTCTTTACTTTCATTAAAATATTTTTAAAGGTTTCCATTACGGAAATTTTTATATACATATAATTTCAAAAATTTTTCAATCTCTGGGGGTCTTCGCCCCCAGATCCCCCTCATGGGCTAATGACTATTCCCTAATCTCCTCACTTGTGCTGCAGCAGCACGGGACACTTTGTTGGAAATTGTTGCCGTTACCCCTCTCCCCTAACGGATTCGCGTTCAAACTTCGAACATAAACTTCGCATAGACCCCCCCCTTTCAAAATCCTGGCTGCGCCCCTCGACATCCCCGAAATTTTTTCTGGTACTACTAGCGCCGACCCCCCTGTCAGAAAACCCTGGGTGCGCCACTGAGTACGACCAAAAAATGTGTGGACAAACTTCGACCGTTAAAAGCAGATTAACCTTTGGAGTAAACCCCAACAATGTATATATTTTTGGACTCCTCAGGAACTCGAGATTTCGAAAATCCGGAAAATTCCGGAATTCCGGGTTTCATTCACGGAAAATCTAAAAGTTTTAGTTTTTCGCCAAATTTTTACCGCAATCAAAATTTTGTTTTCACGATCGAATAGAGCTGGTCCCGCTGCATATTTTTGCTCTTACAAGTTTTTCACGAAAATGCACCCAGTTTCCGGAATTCCGGGTTTTCAAAATTTCCGAATTTTAAAAATTTTCTCCAATACCCACAAGATGGGTATCATTCGAAAGCTCTTATCGAGCTGAACAACTTTTGTAATAGAATGAACTCTTGAAAATGCACACATTTCCCGTAATTCGAGAAAACAGGATTTTCCGGATTTTAAAAATTTTCTTCAATACCCCACAATATGGGTATCATTCGAAAGCTCTTGATGAGCTGAACAAATCTACCTACCTTCTTTGTACCTTCTTTGTTGAGACATCATGTTACTGATGATTTGAGGTGGCGGAAGACAGCAACCCGGAAACCATGGGGATTCTGATTCGAGGCTACCAGCTGAGGCAATGAGTTCCAAGAACGTGTTGTAGTTGGGATGAAGCTTTTCATGTGGTGGGTGGTACGAGATGGAGGAACAATTCGAGAATATGGATTGGCCGCCGCTCTGGTCCTACCACCCGCTGGAGCCTGTGGTGGCAATAGCTATCTCAATGATGGAATATCCTGACGATGGATAATACTGTGATAAATGGCCAAAGCACCAGTAGAACATCTGAGCTTGATGGGATCAAAATTATTCCCACAAATCCAACCCGCTTTTCTGTTGACAATTTCTAATGCCTCGGTAGCATACTGAGGGGCAGCAATGCATACTGGCAGAGAATATTCCATAACCGGGCGAATAGCAGCCTTATATAAATGGGACAGTGCCTTCCTTGATAGCAAGTCCGAATGTCGGCGAAGCATACCAAGGAGTCGACTAGCAGACGCTGCCTTGCACATCAGATGTGGACCCCATGAAAGGTTGTTGGTGAAGGTCAGCCCAAGCAAATTGATGGATTCACGGTTTTGTATCGGCACATTTCCCCAAGATATTTGCATCGCCTGATGGCGGTCAGCCCTTCTTGATATGAGCATCCCCTGCGTTTTAGATAAGTTGAACTGCATCCTCCAGTTCCGAGCCCAAACAGAACACTCGAGCAAGTCGGCTTCCATGAACGTAGCAATAGTGTTTCGCTCCGCTGGTGACGAAATGGGTGCAAAGATGATTAAATCATCGGCAAACACAATGCTGCGACATCCCAGACTTGCAGGTAAGTCGTTGATATATACCCGGAACAATGTGGGCCCAAGAATAGATCCCTGGGGAACTCCAGAGGTAGCTGGCTTCGGATTAGAATCAGTTGGTGTACCTGCAGCCGCTGGGAGAGATAATCTTTGAGCCAAGCAAGTAGTTTACCAGATATTCCGTATTTCGTGAGTTTGTACAGTAATCCCCGATGCCATACAGAGTCGAAAGCACCTGCAAGACCTAGGGTCAAGATTTACGTTTCACCATTGCTATCGTGTTCGTTTGAACACACCTGACTTAGCAGTAGATTACAATGCATCGTTGATCGTCTTTTACGGAAACCATACTGTTCGTCGGCAAGCAGGGAATTGCCCTCCAGATGTTTCACAAGATGGAAATTTATGTAGGCCTCCATTAGTTTTGACACAATACAGAGAAGTGATACAGGGCGGTAGTTTCCAGGGATGGAGCGATCACCTTTCTTATAGACTGGGGTTACAGTGCTCATCTTCCAGTCACTAGGTACTACGCCTGTGTTCATAGATCTACTAAAAAGGATAGATAAAGGATAGGCGAGTACATCTGCACACTCTCTAAGGACAATGGCAGGAATTCCATCCGGTCCAGTACTTTTTGTGGTGTCCAGTTGACGCAACAATTTCCGCACGATTCGGGGCCTGAATCTGATGGTGCGAAGGTTAGATTGCGTAAAGGACTGCAGGAATGGAGGGTTGCCAATACCATCATCCAATTTAGACTTAGAGACGAATGACTGATTCAAAACATTAGCTTTGAAGGTATCGTCTACCACAGCCGAATCATCAACAATTAGTGGAGGTATTGGAGGTTTGTTGACGCGTTGTGTTAGCTGATTGATAGATTTCCACCACTTGCGGCCGGACTGACGGTCCACCTGTAAAGCAACAGCTGAGGCGTACTCCTTTTTGTACCTGCGTAAGCTATGGTTGTACGTATTCCTCGCACGTACGTAGGCAGCTCTATCCTCCGTATTTAAGGAAGCTTTCCACTTATTATACGTACGAATCTTAGACCGAAGGAGAAAACGCAGGTGCCGGTTGAAATACGGGTGATTTCGCTTCGGATTTATATATTACCTTCGAAGGAATAAACAAGTCCATTCCTTCCAAAATTAATGATTTTATTTTAGACCATATTTCGTTGGGATCTCTTCTATTCTCCAAGGTGAGACGAGATAAATGATACCGCAGACCTTCCCAATCAGCACGTCCATAACATCGAATGGAACGAGGTTCGGGAGGCAGAAGCTGTTCATCCACAACAATGGAGGCACTAACAAGCCCATGGTCAGATGTGCCAATAGGTGTAGAACACGTATCAAACTTCAACAGTGAAGACCCAGCATCATCTACGTCGCTGAATATGAGGTCGAGAATCGCAGGTGTTCCACCCATTCTAGTAGGTTCCGTTGCTAGTTGGGCAAAAGCGTTTGAGGCTGCAAATGCTTCAGCTTCGAGACCAATCTGGTTCGTAGGCCCTGAGAATCTCAACCACATTTGATTGTGCACATTAAAGTCACCAATTACAGAAATGCGGCCACGAGGGTCATTGCTCTGAATCGTTTCGATATCACGGTTGAGCGAAGTAAACAAATTGCAGTCTCTGTTCGGAGGCCGGTAACAGACAGCCAGATATAGTCTAATATTACCCAGGCATAATTTAAACCAGGAATATTCATAGGCCAATGACCTTAAATATACACTGCATGGGATAGAGTCTCGGGCATATAATGCAACCCCACCGCCATGTCCGCGTCGGTCGTGCCTGTACAAGTTACATCCCCTAATTAGACATGTGTTTTCGTCCATCGTAGCTGGTGAGAGAAATGTCTCTGTCAATGCAATCACGTCAGGAGCACATTTGTCAGCATCGTGGATTCTTGCCAAAAGAGGGTCATAGTTGGAGATAAGACCACGAATATTAGACAACCATAACAGGAGCTTTGTGCTCGCATCAGCTCCTCCTCCCCCGTTAGGGTTTACAGGAGTCGCGTCATTAGGAGACACAGCAAGCCTGTTTTCAAAATCCGAAGTAGTAGTAGTTATCGAGTTGGTAGCAAATGATGAACCCATACATGACG
>JASAND010005088.1:0-11055 GCA_030248195.1 Trissonchulus latispiculum
TCGGTTTTTCGCTAAAAAACTGAAAATTTTTCTCAATTTTCAGCAATTTTTAGCGATTTTTAAGGTAATAAGGCGAATTTTCGCAATTTTTCGCTAATTTTTTGAAAATTTTCGAATTTTTGGCTAAAAACTTGCAAAAATCCGGGTAGGGGGTTGAAAATTTTTAGGGGGGGGTCGGCCGAAGGCCGATTTGGGGGGAGGGGTAGAAAAAATTTTTTAGGGGGGAGGGTCTGCGACCCCTCCATTGGGGGGGCGGGGTCCCCCCCCACCCCCCCCCCCCTAACACACCTATGGCCCCCAAAAATTTTTGGGGGTGGACTGGAAAACTGGCTGGGGGGGGTTACCCCCCCCCCCAAACCTCCCCCCAATTACACCTATGCCCCCCCCCACAATTCGGACCTCAGAAATTTCGAAAAATGACCAAAAAATGCACAATTTTCTGTAATTTAGCCATTTTTTCTTCAAAATAAGGCCTCTTTTTCACGTTTTAGGCGTTTTTGTACCGTTTTAAAGCGATTTTAAGTCAAAATTTTAGAAAATTTTTTCAAAAAATGACCATTTTTCGGCCAAGCTAACTTCTTGGGTCCAAAAATCGCTGGGGGGGGTCGGATGGGGGGGGGGGGGTAGCCGAAAGTTGGGGGAAGGTATGTCAAAAATTCTGGGGGGGGGGGGTAAAATTGGTCAACAATTTTGGGGGGATACCCCCCCCCAAACCCTCCCCCCCCTCCCCCAAAGGAAAGTATTGTCCCTAACACATCTATGTTCACACCTCCCCCTGCAGGAAATCTTTGTCAGCAAGCTTAACCATAATCTTAAAACTGTCACGTATCTAAAATCTAACATAAAACAGCATGTTAATATATATCTAACCATATACATATCCGACAAATTACCCACATAGTCTTGGAAAAACGTAGTCTGCTAAAATTAGAAAAATGTAAATTTCAGAGATTTGATCTACTACTTCAGACTGTTATTAAATTTTAGTCTCAAGTCGGCCTGTTTTGGATGGGCGTAAGGAACAAAGGTATTAACCAATTCAAGTATTGTAAACTTAGCCTTGCCATTCCCGTTCAAAATGTTCATAATTTTGCTGTCGTCGTAAATAAGAATCAGTTTCGAGCTGGCAAGAATCCTATTTTATTATATACAACCAACATATTGCGTAAGAAGCGACCATGCTTTGGTGCGGAAGAGCGGAAGAACTGGGAAGGCAGAAGAATCAAATTAGAGGAGGAGAGAAAGGTTTTAACATTTAACTTTGAAAGTTATTTCTTCTGTTGGCTTGAGTCATCAACGAGTGTTGATATCCGACAGAAACTACAGTCATATATATTTTCATTGGAAAATTATGGTTTAATCAAGAAATCATCAAAATGATGCTTGCTTTTTTATCATCATTAAGTTCTGTTTTCTTCATCACATGACAGGTTCTTGGGTTGGTTCTTTGGTTCTTAGCTTTTCGATGAGATTTAAACAATTTTATGAGGGTTTGTCCTAACATTAAGAAACATTGATAATTCTTTCACAGTTTCAGCCAGAAATTAGTAAAAAGTGTGATCAAATTTTTAAGAAATTTTTGAAAAGGTAGCAAAAAGAGTGCAATTTTTGATAAAAATGGCTAAGGGTCTACCGTTATTTTCTTCTGGACTCGAGGGTCTACCTTTTTTCTTTATGCCGCGGGGTATATCCGTTTTAGCCTGTTTTCTGCCCTCCTCATGTTGTCCTATGATTGTAGGAGACGGTTTAATATTCTTATAACTCTCTAAAACAACGATTACATATACAAAATTATCCATCAAAGACAACCGGTATAAAAACTAGTGCCAGTGGACAGTGAACAACATAGTTACGCTCAATACATTGATGGCTATTTTACGCAAACCTAGTTACAACAGAGCTAATGCAGTGGTAAGACATGCCAAATTGTAAAAGTTTAGATGGTTTATTTTAATGCTATGCTTAAAGTGGTGATTCCCATTGGTCACATAGAGTTTGCACCATTATTACTCATTCATTACTTGGAGTTAAGAACAGGGTTTTTTGCGTCCAGATGTGCGTCTGGACGCAAAGTTTCTTATCCGGACGCAATGAAAATTTAACGGGACGCAAGCTAGACGCAACATTATTTCGGGAGAAAATTCACTTTTGTAAGAGTATAAACTTTAAATGTTTCCAGTACCAATTTTTCCGTTTTTTCCAAAAATTTCTTCGTTTCCTGGGGGCTCTGCCCCCAGACCCGCGGTGTTTTCCACTTTGTCATGGAATGCCAAGGTGCAAGGTCATGCCTCAATGTTACTCAATATTATTTGTTAAGTTGTTGTCCAACTGCAATAAATACATAGATCTTACTTGATGCATAATCGTGAACATTTATATTGTTCTCATTCAACTCGTCAGACAGGATCAAGATTGTAGTAGGAAGTAAACCCCGAAAATAACAAATTTGTAAATGTAGCAGGAGCAGAATATCCAAATATTTGGTTTTGTATTCATGGATTATTAATTAAGATGTATGAAAGAATATTTTTACATTAGAACTTCCTTTTTTTGCAATTCGTCTTTTAATTGTGACTGTAAGCAGTAAGTAATCCATGGCGCATAGTATATGATTTTCAAGGACTGTATAGGACGAAAACCGACAGTACTGGCAATATGACGTCACAACGTGACGTAGCTGTTTCATATGTGTAATGCTATCACTTCCCCTAGTCTTTCAATAAAGTTCGTTCCAAATATGTAGCTATGTAATTCAAGATTTTGAAAATGGTCTGTCTTGAGTCTCCACTAATAAGGTGATCTTTTTGATCTTAATATACGTTGCACTTTTGAGCAATGTATATTCCTTAGATTACTGTATCTCTTTGGATTGTATCATTTTCTTTGTTCAACTGTATGGCGTAGAACATTAACCAAATAATTAAAAATTAAATGTTTTTATAGGAAAATAATTTGTGCTAATTATGTACCTTGAAATTTTAGTTCATCACTGCTTTTAGGTGTCAATTGATAGTCCACAATAGTAGTTAATTGCGAAGTTTGTTTAGGGTATGTTTCTCCTCTCTTACTCCATGAATGTGTATGTATACAGTAACGCTGCTATGTACATTCCGTATATATCATTACTCACGCAAGTACGCTTACCTCTTCTCAGATTAAGTGTGTTCAAAATTTGATAGAAAATCTATACTATGATATGCACAACTATGGTTTGCTTAGTAAGTGTACTATTCTAGTCCAAACTGTACCATAGTGGTTCCTTGTCGAAATCACTAGCTTGTCAAATCGAAGTAGGCTGAGTGGTTCTATGTTTATGTGCTTGTACTAGTATATACAACTAATTTATTAGCGACTTCTACGTGTGGTTCTAGATTTAAAACATAAATATTCATCGGAGTATTCAAAGAAAAGAAGAGTCTAACTTTGAATTTGCATTTTGCCGTTTGTTCGACGACAATATGGTTTTCCGTCAGATAATAGAGTACGTATACTGCAGCATTCTCCTTTTACGTTCTGTTGGTTTTGCATTGTAGTGTTGCAGCAGAAACAATGTAACTGCCTAATGGAGCCTGGTGACTGGAATTATTCACAAATGTTTAGATTTTAAAATTTTTTAAAAAAAATTAAATTTTTGTTTGGTAATTGGGGAGCAACAGTTGCGAACCGATTTTTTATCAAAAAATGCTGAAAACATGCATACAGGGGCGCTGACCACCAAAGTGTAATGCGTTTTGTCGAATTAGCTTTTTGTTACTTTAGTTTAACCTAAAATTGTAAGTTTGAGATGTCACCTTAAACTTAGCTAAGCAAAATGTGAAGTCAAGCTCAAAATGTGAAGTCAACGTCAAGCTCTTAGTTATTAGGCTTGGGACATCATCTGCACGATAACGGCTGACCCCCCCCCCCCCACAAATCAGACCCATCACTTCAAAGAAATTTGCACGCTATGTTTGTGTTCTAAAGCTCAAAAACACAACTAGTCAGTTGGTTCAATGTGCGTCTGTTGCGTGCTTCAGCATACAAACATAGCGTGCAAATTTCTTTGTAGTGATAGGTCTGATTTGTGGGGGGGTCAGCCGTTATCGTGCAGATGATGTCCCAAGCCTAATAACTAAGAGCTTGACGCTTGTCACACTCTTAGTTATTATGTACTCTTGGTAACAGTAAGGCTAAGCCTAAGCCAAAGCCAAAGCCTAAACCTAAGCCAAAGACAAAGAATGTGAAGCGTAAGGAAAACGCTAAGGCAAAGCCTAAGACTAGGGAAAGCATTACAACACCCTGAGCTTAAGCTATAGGTTAATTCACAGAATGAACCAATGTTTAAGGTTAAATTATGGCGGGAGGTGAATCGTAACCATAACGCTAAACCTAAGCCAAAGGCTAAGGTAAGACTAAGGCTAAGCGTAACAGTAAGCCTAAGCGTAACACTAAGGCTAAGCGTAAGCGTAAGCCTAAGCCTAAGCCTAAGCCTAAGCCTAAGCCTAAGCCAAAGCATAAGACAAAAGCCAAAGCATGGGAAGCGTTATCATAACGCTAAGCCTAAGCGTAACGTTAAGCTTTAGCACACCCTGAGCTGTTAGCCTAACCCTAAGTAAGACACTAAGCGTAAGCGTAAAGTTAAATGGAAGGGTTACCTAGTCATATAGCCTTAATCTAATTCCATAGGTGAAGCGTAACTCTTATGATAAGCCTTTCACATTAGCCTTAGGCTTAGCCTAGCCTTACGCTTACGATTAGCCTTATGCTTACGCTTCACAGACTTTAGCTTAGGCTTTGACTTTAGTGTCTTACTTAGGGTTAGGCTGACGCTTACGCATAGCCTTACGTTTATTCCTAACGTTATTTGTAGACTTACTTTATGCTTTCGCTTCGGTGACACTAAGCGTAAGCCTAAGGTTAAATCGAAGGGTTAACTAGTCATATAGCCTAAATCTAATCCCATAGGTGAAGCGTAGCTCTTATGATAAGCCTAAGCCTATGCCTAAGTTAAAGCCTAACCCTCTAAGCCTAAGCCTAACGGCCGTTTGCACCAAATGTGATTAACTATTTGCTAAGCACTTGCTAATCCGAAGACCAAATGATCAGCTAAACAAGTGCTAATCTTGAGCATTTGCTTAGCAACAACTCCTTTGCACCAGATCTAATTAGAAAGTGATTAACAGATCATCAGTTTAGCAGTTGCTTAGCAAATGGTTAGCATTACTAAGAATTAACCAATGAAAATGCTGGATTTTTGGACTTGGACCAATCAGCTATGGGAATTTTATGCCATTGTCATGTGATTACAAGGACTGCTGTATCTGCTAATCACTTGTTTAACTTTTTCTCAGGACATACATTAGCACTTAGCAGTTTTTCAATTCGATGCAAGAAACCAATTTTTGTGTTCGGTTGAATTATACATGTCCCTAGCTGGGATGAGTTGTGTTGTTGAGTTATCTATATAAAATTAAACGGGTCGGATATTTCCAAATTCCAAATGTTTGAGAATCTTAAAAATGCTTTTATCTCGTTACACTTTAGCGTTGGAAATTGTTGGCGAACATTTTATTTGGTATCTTGCTATTAGGGGCAACGAGGAGAACCTCTAAGTATCCAGCAAGCATTCTCGCAATTACGGTTTGACTGGAGATAATAATAAATTCGAAAAATTAGCAGGAATTTCGCAGTTAATCCTCCTCTAGAATAGGATTAAATATTTGCTTCTTGAGCACTTGATTAGCATCTGCTTAGCAGTTGGTTAACTTAATCAGATTTGGTGCAAAGGAGTTTTGGATTAAGCACTTGCTAAGCAATTGCTTAGCACGAAATTCGCTAATCATTTGCTAATCACATTTGGTGCAAACCAGTGTAAGCCTAAGCCTAAGTCTAAGGCTAACGCTAAGCCTAAGCCTAAGCCAAACCCTAAGCCAAAGTCAGTGAAGCGTGAGCATAACGCTAATCGTAAGCGTAAGGCTAAGCTAAGCCTAAGCCTAAGCCTTACCACAGCCTCAGCTTAAGCTATAGCTTAACTCACAGATTGAACCAATGTTTAAGGTTAAGTTAAATGCTGAAGGTGAATCTTAAGGATAACGCTAAACCAAAGCGAAAGGCTAAGGTAAGGCTAAGCCTAAGGGTAATTTGATCCGTGGACGAGACTAGTGATTAAGGTTGAATGTATGCGTAAGTTGAAACGCAAGCATACCCGTAAAGGTAAGCGTAAGGTTAAGGTAACTCTAAGCCTAAGGTTAAGCTTTTCCTAAACGCTAACGGTAAGCAAAAGGTTAATAGAAAGACTGAAGCAGTGTGTGGTGTTGAGAGAAAATTGCTAAGAGTAAAGATTAGTCAAAATGTCATTGTATTAGTGAGCTGAGTTAAGTTTTAGTACTTACTGTTCGTCTTGCGGACTAGATTCCGTTCCTTGTATGCTTTCGTTCTTTTCGCCGTTTGCTTTGGATGAGCCGGATTCGTTGTCTTGATCCACTGGCTCATTATTGTTTTCATCGATGATGATTGGTTCGCAAACGGCACTGTTCGAAGTTGGTTGCATGCGAAGTTGACTCCAGATTGAGTTGATGCATGTGATGGCATGCATCAGGTCGAGACGGATATTCATCGTGTTCGTATCGTCAGGATTGTCAACCCTAAATACAAGTTTTGGATTAACATGTGCATAGTAAACGAGTGCTTGTGTCGGTGGTGCGGGGTCCAATCAGCCCGCTCAAGCTGTAGAAACTAGAAATACTATGGCTCTTGCAGAAAAAGCGTTGTAGAAGCAAAACAAAACGAAAAATTTCTTTATGGTTTAGTATTTTAAAAGATAAATATTAAAAAATTTCTGTCTTAGCATGAATTTTGTTGATAAAATGAAGAGTGTATAGCAAAAATGCCTGTGGCAAGCGTTATGGTCTTACCTATCAAGCAAATACTGAAGATTTGCACGTTGTTGGGCTACCGTCCGCACAACTGTTTATGTGCACTTCAAAATTATTGTCCGGTATGCCTATGTTGTAAAGTTCGCCATTGACGGATATTGATCGAACTGATTACTTGTATTTTTCATTTTTATAATGTAGCCATAGTAGGTAAAAAATATTTGTGCGGACAAAGTCAGTTGTAGATTTGCGTGTGAGCCTTAATTGTACAGATTATGTTTTTTTGATACCTTACTGTACGACAGTACTAAAGTTTTCCCTTCGTTAGCCAAAAATTAATAAATTTTGGTCGAAATTTGAATTTTGAACACGCACAAGATTCTAGTTTGGCCTACACCCGCACCACATTGCCGGCTACTGAACTCGGAGCCCAATTAAAGCCCGGACCCGCTACCAGTTCATGGCGAAGCCTAAGGCCCGCTCCTAGCTCCGTCTTCGCGAAGCCTAAGGCCCGCTCCTTGCTCCGTCTTTAAATTTACCTACCCCGTAAAACACCACACTGTCAAGACATAACCCGCTACTAAACCCGGCTCAAAGTCACTTTAGCAGCAAGTCACAAATGTACACAATGAGCCCAACAGACCTCATCAGAGAGACCAGCCAGCTGAAAACGGCACGTACGGCGAACGCATTAGGTCTACTACAACCGGAAACGTCGTTTCCGCAGATGCAGATAAGATACAGATGTCTAGTATTTTTCGACAAATACGGACACATATAACAAATCATATTTCCAAAAGGCAACTTTGAAGCTAGGGTATTGCATCCAGCAGAAAGTTTTAATTAATTATGTTGCTAGTGCTGAAAAAAACATAAACCTGACGGCTGCACATGCCTGCAAGGCAGCTAAAATCGTACTACACGATATTTTTTGGCCACAGCCATGTAGGCGAAGCTAGCGTCTTGCAGCCACCAGAAATTTTTAATTAATTATATATGTTGCTACTTATGAAAAAACGCAGGTTGCAAACCTAAACCCGACGCCTGCAAATGGCTCGAACGCAGCTAAGATATAATTAATTAAAATTCTCTGCTCCATGCAACACCCTACCTTCAAAGTTGCCATTTACACATATCATTTGCGAATATGCCCGTATCTGCCAAAAACTACTAGACGGCTGTATCTGCAACTTATCTTATCTGCATCTCTGGGAATTAATCTTCAAAGTTGAAGTTTTGGCCAAAATTTAAAAATTTTTGGCTAACGAAAGGAAAATTTTATTAATAGTGCGAGCTATAACGCTATAATTCGACACAAAAGGAGGCCCTATGCGACTACTCATTTGTGCCAAATGGTAAAGAATTCCTGCTGCGTGAAAAAGCTTTTGTGTCAACTTATACCATCAAAATCCGCCAAAATCGCCTTTTTAGGACAATGGTAACCCCGAAATCGGAAAAATCCAATATCTTTAAATTAAATTTTTTTGACATATTGGAACTCATCGTGGTCGAAAACACACCCACAAACTATTTAAGCACGATTAGTGAGGGTTTACTACTTCTAGGGCTACAGAAAGCCCCTACATAGGATCCGACAGACTGAAAATGGCACGGAAAATGCCGACTTTTTTTGAAGGTGAAGGTTGACATAAAAATTTCTTCACGCGGCAAAATTTTTTGCCATTTCGCAGAAATCAGTACTCCTGTAGGACCTCCTTTTCTGCGAAGTTACAGCGTTATAGCTCGGAGCAGTACTAAAATGTTCCTTTCGCTAGTCAGAAATTAATCCAAATGCTCACCCAGTGTAGTCAATCTGGTTTTCACTGTTTCCGAAGTGTACAACGAACTGTTTAAACGCTACTACACGAAATTGATGTTCACCCAACAAAAATACGTTTGAGCTTCGACAATTCACGCCATTCATTTGGAATCAAAATCCAAGTACTTCTGATAACTCTTAGCAACTTGTTGCCAAAAATAACAATTTTTTGGCCATTTCCGTAAAGAACTGAAGCCGTATGAGTCCAAATTACGAAACGAAACCAACACCTTAAATCAGGCAGACCCAGACACATCCCACCCGGTGCCCGAGGCCCGCTAGACAGCCCACAGACAATCCTCATCAATACCACAAAAATCAAAATGTTCAAAGTAATCATTTAGTCATATTAAATTTAAATAAAACTACTTTTGTCAATCGTTAAAATTTTCTACTGCATGCAAAAAACAACAAAATGTTAAGGAAAACTAACCTCAAACAACCCTTAACAACATGTTCCCGGCAGTTCTTGAAGATGACCGCAGCATTCGAAACGAGCACTCTCTTCCACTGACCACGACTGTTCTTGTGCTTCCTATAAAGCCACGACTCCACAAATTTATCAAACTGTTCGGTCATGCGAACAGAATCAGTCGTGGGATACTTCCGAACAGCTCCCCAATCACCATAACGCCTCACAATCAACGAGGCATCATCTTGAAACTGCTGACGTAAAAAATGTCTCTTCGGAATAGCATGTAGCAATCTGGAAACAAAATGGAAAACGTCCAATTTCACCTCTACGTCGCCGCCGATAATCTTCTGAATTGTCGCCCGAGCTTGACAGCTGTTATCCACCAAAACAGCCTTAACCCGACGACCACTGCTTTCGATCTTAGACGCAGCCTCCTTCAAGTTTTCCTCAACCTCCACATAGCTCACAGTTTCAGCAAACCGCAAAGCCAAAGTAACTCCAAACCCATTCAGAATCGTCAACAGTGAACCATAAACACGGTTCCAAACACCATTGACATTCTGACCAATACAAAAAGCAGTCTTAAAAGTATGATCGGCACTAATGTAACACTCCAAATCCATACAACAAAGACAATTAACGCATCGGAAAGCAGGCCTCCAAAATTCGTAAGCATAATTAAAATCCGTTAAAACCAAACGTCGAATAGCATCTCGACCTGGCCCAAAAGAAATAGGAAATCCGCAGTCCTCGTAGTATTCACAAATACCACCGGAAATCTGAGAAAACGATACAGACTTCCGAACTTCCTTTCGAACATGGATTATAAGTTCCCACATAAATCCACATCGCAAAAACAATAGAAAGTCCGGAACATCAATTTTACCAACTTGATCCATAATGTCGAAGCAGGTAGACGAAATAAAATGGCCACCCTGAACTCCCCAACACCTGTAACGTCTACTCACCACAAAGACCGGAAACCGACTCCCGTACACCTTACGCGGACCAGGCTTCTTCCCAAGATACCAACACTCCGGAGTTAACATAGTATCACTATGTTCTGAGCACACAATGCTCGATCCAAATTTCCTGAGTGGATCCCAAGGAATAACATGCAGTCCCCTACCGTTTCGCTGAAAAGAAACGAGCGTACAAGGCGTCAATCCGTCAATGTCGTTACGCAAGAACGACCAATCTATGGCCGTCGTCGACATGACAGCTCACGACAACTGAAATCAAAAATTCAATTGAAAAAATAATCATAATGCCCATTGATTCATACACAGGAATTTTCTAAAATTTACGCCACCCAACAAAAAAATGATATGTTATGAGTTAACACGGCTATAGAAAATCTTTGAAGGCGCACATACAAGAATTTTCAAAAATTTTCGCCCCCCTTCAGTACATGTTATGTTTTCAGACGTATAGCACGTATACAACAATTTTTAAAAACAAAACTTTCTAAAAAATTTTCAAAAACATCCTGAAAATGCAAAAATATTTCATATGTTAACTTTTAAGGATGAAATAGAACATATTTTAACATACTTAAATATAATAATTTTTAAAAAAAGAACTTTTTCCAAAAAGTTTCAAAATCATTCTCGTAGAATTTTAAAAATTTTCATCCACAAAATAATGCTCAATATCTTATGTTTTAAAGCGTGTATAGAAGATCTTTTAACGCACGTTTACAAGAATTTTCAAATATTTTTGCCCCTTCAGTATATGCTATGTTTTCTAACTCGTTTATCTGAATTTTCAAAAATTTTCGCCCCCAAGACAATATTTCATATTACTCCTAAAGCAAAATTTTCAAAATAATTTTCACCCCCTCCTATACCACAATTTTCAAAAATTTTCGCCCCCAAGACAATATTTAATATGTTATCTTTTAACGCTGGAATGCAAGATCTTTTAACCTACGTATCTTTTAACATACGTATACAAAAATTTTAGAA
>JASAND010005089.1:0-45514 GCA_030248195.1 Trissonchulus latispiculum
GGATCTTCTGGCGCTGCCAACCTTGATTGCAGGACAGCTAAAGCCGGCCCACACCCCGTAGGAAATCCACCACTGCATTAGGGACCTCCGACAGGATGGCCAACGAAGGGTTGGTTCCCAAGTACCGGACCCGGGAGGAAGTGTGCCCTGGGCAGTCTATGAGTAGGTGTTGTGGGTCCTCGGGGCACTGCCCACAGTTTGGGCAGTTTGGGCTGTCTACAATACCGATTCTGTGTCTGTACTGGGCCAACAGTTTGGAGTGTCCGTTACATCTCAGCTTTAGACGAGGTGGACCGTTCCGATTCAGTGAGGCCTAATTCGGCCTCTGGCAGGGGAGCCTTCGACCTGGATAGATACCAGGTTGTCAAACTGGCATCTATCTTCCATCGTCTTCATCCTGAAATGTCTCTTGATTGAGGATTTGGCAGAGCTATAGTCCACCGGGACATCCGGATGATTTGGGTTTCTGGAGGCTTCGTTTGCGGCACTGTCGGCTTCTTCGTTTCCTTCAATGCCGACATGAGATGGAATCCAATGCATTGTAACGTGTCCACCCAACCGGGTTATTTCCGCCAATTGTGACCAGATCCTGTCGATTAGAGCTGAGCCGCCGGTCAGATTCGAAGTGGCCAATTTCATGGTGCTGGACACTGAATCTGAGCAGATCCTGATTTCTGTCCAGTTTGCATTCCAGTTGTTCAGTGTCCACGTCGGGCCTGGCTCGATTGCTACGATTTCAGCTTTGTAGCTGGAGCACCAGAGAGCCTGCTGGCAGCCCAATTCGCTGGTTTCCAGTGGTGGAGTGGATGATGGCCGCCGCTCCACCATTTCTGGTGCCTTCCAGGACTGATCCGTCTGTCCAGATGGTAACATCGGATGGCGGGAGTGTCTGGAGGGTGTCCAGTGCACAGCGGCGGAGTTCCTCCTTGTCGGAGGATTTGCGGACCATATCATTGAGACATGGCTTGAAGGTGGCTGACACTCCCAGCCACGGCGGGACTGACGGTAGCTGCAGCTCTTCTCTTCTGTGGTTTGACAGTCCGATTTCGTTGCTGATATTGGAGCCAATCTGCCACCATGACTTCTGTGACTTCAGCCGTTGTGGGACCTCTCGTTCAGCAACTGTCCGTCTTGGGTTCTGAGCCGGCAAACGTAGGGACTTTTCATAGGCGCAGGCAACCAGCTCTTCTCCGCGAGTTCTGAAGGCAGGGAGGTTAGCTTCAGGTCGAACATAGTTTGCCGGTGAGCCGGTGTAGCAGCCCGTGATTACACGGGCAGCGGAGTTCTGGATGGCCTCCAGCCTGGCTACTGAGGTGTCGGAGGCAGACGGGAACCAGGCAGGGAGGGCATATTCCAGGACAGAGCGGATATAGGCTACATACATTGTTCTGAGGTCTTCCTTTCCTGGGCCCCACGAGCGTCCGGCAACCGCGCTTAATGTAGCAATACGTGCACGGCACCGGGATTTGAGGTTGGAAACATGCGGCCCAAAGGACATATTCCAGTCGAGGGTGACACCCAGAAAGACTGGGTTCGGGTCGTGAGGTACTGGATTGCCGCCGATGTTGAGGTTCGGAATGTAGCTGGCCTGCTTATTATGGGTGGAAAAGATGCAGGTCTGGCATTTTTCCACATTGATCTTGACTTCATTCTCGTTGGCCCAGGCATTGATAGCGTTGAGAGAGTCCTGGATTCTGGCTTCGGCCACCCGGATATCAGGGTCAGAGCTCCATATGGCAACATCATCGGCATAGATACTGCCCTCGACTTCTGGTGGTAGGTCCCGCAGTATGTCGTCAATAAAGACCAGGAATAGTAGAGGCGACAGAACCGAGCCCTGAGGGACTCCTTGGTGGAACAGTTTTGACCTGCTGAGGCTTTGGTTGAAGCGGACGCGGCCTCTCCTGTTGGTGAGGAAATTTTTGATCCATCGTACCATTTGAAGAGGGACCTTCTTTTCCACCAGCTTCCAGAGTATGCGTTCACGGATTGCAGTATCGAAGGCTCTGGAGAAATCTATCATTGCCAGGACAGTTCGCTTGGCAGGCGGCCGTTTCTGGAATCCATCAACCGTGGTCTGTGTGATTCTGCAGATGTGGTCTTCAGTAGACCTGAGTTGTCTGAAACCGGCTTGGTTCGGAGATAGCTTGTTGTTGTGTTCCAGCCAGAACTGCAGTCTCGCTTTCACCATAGCTTCCATGAGTTTACCGAGGCAGCTCGTCAGGCTGATAGGCCTGTAGGATTTCGTATCGTTGGCCGGCTTCCCTCGCTTCAGTATAGGGATTATATCTGCAGTCCTCCACTGTTGTGGTATTTCTCCCGATGCCCATGATTGGTTGATGAGCTCCAGCAGGAATTGTTTCGCAGATATGGGTAGGTTCTGTAGCATCTCGTTAGCGATCCCGTCTCTGCCGGGACATTTTCCGGATTTCAGGTTTCTCAGCGCTAGGTCCAGTTCCAGCCCGGTAAAAGGCGAGCACATAGGGTCTGGGCGGGGCCTTGATCTGGGATGTTTAGTGCCTTCAGGACTGAGATCTTAAGCTCCTTTCTTTGGTCCGTTGGCTTTACGTAGCTGACTTTGGCATACTGTTGAGCAAATGCTTTGGCTTTGGCTGCGTCCTGAGTCAGACTTTTCCCATCACATTCCAGTGCAGTGTTGGGAATCGTGCGGCAGTTTTTCCCGTCAATGGAATGGATGACGGACCAGACCTTCTTAGGCTCCGTTTTCGGGTTCAGACCAGTAGCAAAGGACTGCCAGGCTTCTTTCTTCAGACGTTGGATAAGGGCCAGGCACTCGCGTTTAGTGTTGATCCAGTGAGCCCTGGCTTCCGGGCTGTCCAGCGCGGCTGCGCGGGCGGCGCGGCAGCGCCTGATTGCTTCTTCTGCCTCCCTACACCACCATGGAGTTGGTCGCGGCACATGGCCACGGGGTATGCTTCGACTAGCGGCCAGCAGAATTCTGCTGGAAAGGGCTTCGCCGGCAGTGTGGACTCCGGATGTGGCTGGGGGTGGAAGGTCCTTGAGCAGTTCGGTAAGGTGGGAGCGGAAGGAGGGCCAGTTTGCCTTCCTGAAGCACCACCTAGGAGGGCCGCGGCTGTTGCTGTTTGATTGTTGCTGCCTGATATTGAGGCTAAGCAGGATCGGATGGTGATCTGAGGTAGTGTCAGGCAGAATTTCCCAGCGGGCAGCGGAGGCCAGTGATGAGTGGCAGATCGACAAGTCAGGGGCAGTGGGGCCCTCGCGGGGGTTCGCTCCTAGGCGGGTGCGGTCCCCATTGTTGAGGGTTTCCAGGTCTGATGTGACTAGCCACTCATCTATGAGGTCTCCGAGGGCATCATTGGCGCTGTTAGATTCCCACGTGGAGGAGTGGGCATTGAAGTCTCCCCCAATGATACAGTTCCTGCCACTAGGCAGGGCCTCAGGGTCAAAGTTCTGTTGCCGTTGTTCCTCCCGCTGGCGCTGGATGGGTGGGACGTATACGCTGAGAATCCGGAGCTCACGGTCAGGTAGATGAAGTCGAATTGCGACAGCATCGGTTGTCGTGTCATTTGGCGCAGTAATGGGCTGGACAATCCTGGAGAAGGGTATACTGTCTCTGATCAGTATGCCGACTCCTCCTCCCTTGACTGCATCCTGCCCCCGTCCCTGACGGCGGTGTTGCCAGACCTAGTTGTAGCCAGGGAATAGGACTGATTGACCTTCCAGGAGATGGGTCTCCTGGATCAAGGCAACGTCAACTTTATGCCTTTCGAGTTCATGCTGGACCCAGGCCTTTTTTGGTTTAAGACCCCCTGCGTTCCATTGCCAGAGCCGCAGTAGGTTCTTGGACTTGGCTAGGGGTTGTTGTTGTTGGGTGCCAGCACCTCGAGCTGCGGGTGGTGCTGGGGCTGGGGCTGGAGGAGGCGGGGCAGGAGGAGGCCTGGCTTGGGTCGGGCGGGCAGGGGGCTGGGACAGTCGTCTGAGATGGCCACGGTCCCTGGGTGGGGCGTTGGGTGGCCTTGGCAGGGGTTGGCGAGGGGGAGTGGCTACAGGATTTGGCGCAGCACAGATTCTGCACCTCCAATAGTTGGGGTTATTATAGTCCCTGAGGTATCTGAGGTCTGAACACGGGCGGAAATGTACCCAACTTTGACAGTCGGTACACTGGACACAGTTTCTGGGGGCATTTTTGGTGCAGACAGAGCAGGGCCAGTTATTAGGACCGGGGTTACGTTCCACATCACCGGCTGTGAGGAGTAGAAGCAGGAGTAGCAGGCCCCAGTACGCCGGTCTACTGGGACCTGCCTTCAAAAACCCGATCCGAGGGCACACTTCGGGCGGGGGACTGGGATAGTCCTGAGGGGGGTCTCCGGGTAAGGAGTAGTGGGCCCCAAGGGGGCCAGGTCGTTGAGAGCCATTTGTTGCCCGACGTCCGGTGGGGATCCGGGGTAGGGGTTCTGCCGCGCCACCACGGCAAGGCGCTCTCCAGGCGCAGATAGTTAGCATTCACCGCCACCTATAGGAACTTGAATTTGACTTGAAGCCCTTCAAGTTAAAGTCGACCAACGTTCTGCTTTGACTTGAAAACTTGGAAGATTGGCCAATCAGATTTGGACATTTTGACAAATGAATATAAAAAGCGGCAATATCACCACTGTAGTCAGGTTTACTGAAGCATTTCCCTTCTGTGAGAGTCAGACTACATGTACAACTTTTTCACTTCTTTGCGCTGTAATATGGGCGCAGAGACTTTTTTAAGGTTCGTTATTTGAGGGAGTACCACCAATTGGCCAACGCAAGCGGGCGCGAAACTTTGCTTACCATTCTTGGGGTCTTCCAAATCGACTAGAAAAAACTTTTCGGTTTTTCCCAACATAATCTCTCAGAGGGAGTGCTAATTCGAAAAGTGATAATATCCGCAGATCATCCATCAGAAAATGTTAAGAAATTGCATATAATTCTACGCTTTTGCATACAATCGGAAATCAGGCTGATATGATCTTGTGAATAGCTCATTTCCAGAGCTCGAAACTTTATTTTAGCCCTCAAAAATTCTATTTGCTAGGTTATCTCTGCTTGATGTCATAAGCTTTAGCCAGTTACCATAGCAATTACAAGTTCTGAAGTAGTGTGAACTTCGCAGAATTTAGTTCGGCGAATTTATACATTTGTAATACACGACCGCTCTGACGCAGAAAATGTAAAGCTCTTTTAGCAACTTTCATTAACACTTGCATGCAGCTTACTGCAATGCAGGGTATTACAAATTAAAATATAATCTCATCCCCATAATGGCTAAATTTAAAAATCAAAAACTAACATTTTCAATGGAAAATTCAGCAATATATACCTAAACTTATTAGAAAATTCTATCAAAACCGCCAAATTTGCCATATCCGGTCTCCAGAAAAATCGCAGACAAAATCTATAATTTCAATTGAAACTACGCTAGAATATGGTGCTTCCTAAACTGCGGCCCGGCCCGGCCCGGCCCAAATTGCCTAAAATGCGGCCCCATATTAAATATTCAAAATACACTAGAATTGGATTTTTGGGCCGCAAATAGCCTAAAGTGCGGCCCTAGGCCGCAAACTTCCTAAATTGCGGCCCGTCATCCTTGGCCGCAAATTGCCTAAACTGCGGCCCAATCATCCTTGGCCGCAAACTGCCTAAAATGCGGCCCGAACTGTCTTTGGGCCGCAAAATGCCTAAAATGCGACTCGAACAGTCTTTGGGCCGCAAACTGCCTAAAATGCGGCCCGAACTGTCTTTGGGCCGCAAAATGCCTAAAATGCGACCCGAACAGTCTTTGGGCCGCAAACTGCCTAAAATGCGGCCCGAACTGTCTTTGGGCCGCAAACTGCCTAAACTGCGGCCCGAACTGTTTTTGGGCCGCAAATTGCCTAAAATGCAGCCCGAACTCTCTTTGGGTCGCAAAATGCCTAAAATGAGGCCCGAACTGTCTTTGGGTCGCAAAATGCCTAAAATGCGGCCCAAACAGTCTTTGTGCCGCAAACTACCTAAAATACGGCCCGAACTGTCTTTGGGCCGCAAACTGCCTAAACTGCGGCCCGAATTGTTTTTGGGCCGCAAACTGCCTAAACTGCGGCCCGAACTGTTTTTGGGCCGCAAACTGCCTAAAATGCGGCCCGAACTGTCTTTGGGCCGCAAATTGCCTAAACTGCGGCCCAATCATCCTTGGCCGCAAAATGCCTAAAATGCGGCCCGACCTGTCTTTGGGCCGCAAACTGCCTAAAATGCGGCCCGAACTGTCTTTGGGCCGCAAAATGCCTAAAATGCGGCCCGACCTGTCTTTGGGTCGCAAAATACCTAAAATGCATAGTGCACGAGATTCATATAAAACAGAGAAAAACATAAAACAAATAAAGCAAAATATAAAAATCAAGCAATTTATATATTAGATTGCATTTAATTAATTAACCAAATGCCTTCTTCTTATCAAACAGCAGGTTTCATGCCCAAACAGGTTAGCTACGGCGGATTTGGCATTTTCACCAAAAAATCGGGTTTTAAGCTTGCTGTGAGGTTAGAAGGGTGCCTAGGTAGTTTTGCAAGCTGAAAACAGCTGAAACAGTGCTTTTAAAGCACTCTGAATGGTTGGTTGGTAGAAATCCGTGCCATGTTTTTTCCCGCACCATGTTTTTTCCCCGATTTGCGGGTGAAAAACATGGACAAATCCTGTTACTGCCAAAGCTGAGTGAGGTATAAGAGATGTTCTACACGATTGGATAGGTATTAGCCCACGGTACATAACGGTATACTCAAACCGATCCAAATCCAAACGAAGAAAAAGTTGGAGGCTTGCTTCCCTATTCATGTTTTTCTTCCCCCCCCCCCTTGACTATACTAACTGAAGGGGGCCCACTTTGGAGTAATTGTTTCGACCTTCTCCAATTTAACTCATTTTTACAAATTTTGTCTATTAAGTGGGATATTTTAAAGAGTCTCTAAAATTTAAGCCGCATCTCCATCGGTTATTGAGAAAATTCACCTTAGCTACATATATGCAATTATTCAGGGCCACACAGTGGAACCAGCACAAAATTTGGTAAGGCACTACCCATCATCCCTTATTTATAAAAACTTGAAGTTTACTAGCGAAAATTTGCTTCAATTGGCTGCAGAACTCTCGTACTCGCTCATATCCAAATTGCACACAGTTGATGGTTCGAACTTACGGAGAACTGAATAAAACAACAAAAAATTTGAACTTGGTAATGCACGACATTATGTGGTTAATACGTTAGTATATACTTAGTTTATGTGTGAAAATGAACGAAATCCGTAATCTAAAAATCTTTCATGATTGATCCCCCCGCCCCGGCTTAACATATAGCTCAAAGCCGTAAAAGCAAAAATGTTCTTTTCGGTGACCTCTTTCCATTTATATCAACCAATCAGGTGTATCAATGACGAACTGAGAGAATAGTTGCAAAAACCAAAGGTTTTTATCTTTTCACCTAAAAATGCGGGACTGGTCCCAGAATGTTAAAAAATTTTCATCTACTATCAAATGTTAAAAAATTTTCATCTACTTTCATCATAAAAATTGGAGCCTGTAAGGTTACATTTACACAAAGCGATACCAGCACCATAAAGAGCTCCATGCTTTGTTTGCTGGTAGTCATCAAAACGCCAATCATGAAATTGAACAGACATTTTATGCCAAATTTACCAAAATATTGCACTTTTTAAATTGGGAATTGGGTGTTTGAGGACAATTGTAAGGCAAAATGATCCCACAAAATCCCACTGATCCCACATGGGATGAGTTTTCAATCCCATCCCATCCCATCCCATGGAATCCCATCCCAGAAGCCAACACTGCTTTGAATACACCAAAATTTTGATCAAATGATATTGCTGATTTATGTGAAGACCTAGAACTTAATATCATCATTAGACCCACCTTTTGCTTGACAAAAAAGTTGACATCAGTTTTCAAATGATTTCAGCACAGAAATGCATTGAAATTAGGAAGAACACTGCTTACACTGAGTACATCGTGGTTTCTCTTATTTTACTCTTACTCAGTTATTTTCAAAACATTACAGCTTTATTTAGTTTTTGTCTCCAAAAAGGGCAGGGGAAGGGAGTTCGAGGGGGTAGCGGAGAGTTGGGGGGAGGGTATGTCATCAAATATGGAGGATCTGTCCAAATAATTTGGGAAGATACCCCTAACACGTCCACCCCCCCCCAAACTATGCCCCCCAACCGAGCAGGAAACAAAAAGTTGGGGCCGCATTTTAGGCAGTTTGCGGCCCAAAAACCGTTCGGGCCGCAGCTTAGACAGTTTGCGGCCCAGACAGTTCGGGCCCAGACAGTTCGGGCCGCATTTTAGGCAGTTTGAGGCCCAAAGACAGTTCGGGCCGCATTTTAGGCAGTTTGAGGCCCAAAGACAGTTCGGGCCGCATTTTTGGCAGTTTGCGGCCCAAAGACTGCTCGGGCCGCATTTTAGGCATTTTGCGGCCCAAAGACAGTTCGGGCCGCATTTTTGGCAGTTTGCGGCCCAAAGACTGCTCGGGCCGCATTTTAGGCATTTTGCGGCCCAAAGACAGTTCGGGCCGCAGCTTAGACAGTTTGCGGCCCAGACAGTTCGGGCCGCATTTTTGGCAGTTTGCGGCCCAAAGACAGTTCGGGCCGCATTTTTGGCAGTTTGCGGCCCAAAGACAGTTCGGGCCGCATTTTAGGCAGTTTGCGGCCCAAAGACTGCTCGGGCCGCATTTTAGGCATTTTGCGGCCCAAAGACAGTTCGGGCCGCATTTTAGGCAGTTTGCGGCCCAGACATAGTTCGGGCCGCATTTTAGACAGTTTGCGGTCCAGACAGTTCGGGCCGCATTTTAGGCAGTTTGCGGCCAATGATGATTGGGCCGCAGTTTAGGCAAGTTGCGGCCAAGGATGACGGGCCGCAGTTTAGGAAGGTTGCGGCCTAGGGCCGCACTTTAGGCTATTTGCGGCCCAAATATCCAAATCTAGTGTATTTTGAAAATTTAACATGAGGCCGCATTTTAGGCATTTTGCGGCCCATAGACAGTTCGGGCCGCATTTTAGGCAGTTTGCGGCCCAGACATAGTTCGGGCCGCATTTTAGACAGCTTGCGGTCCAGACAGTTCGGGCCGCATTTTAGGCAGTTTGCGGCCAAGGATGATTGGGCCGCAGTTTAGGCAAGTTGCGGCCAAGGATGACGGGCCGCAGTTTAGGAAGGTTGCGGCCTAGGACCGCACTTTAGGCTATTTGCGGCCCAAATATCCAAATCTAGTGTATTTTGAAAATTTAACATGAGGCCGCATTTTAGGCATTTTGCGGCCCATAGACAGTTCGGGCCGCATTTTAGGCAGTTTGCGGCCCAGACATAGTTCGGGCCGCATTTTAGACAGTTTGCGGTCCAGACAGTTCGGGCCGCATTTTAGGCAGTTTGCGGCCAAGGATGATTGGGCCGCAGTTTAGGCAAGTTGCGGCCAAGGATGACGGGCCGCAGTTTAGGAAGGTTGCGGCCTAGGGCCGCACTTTAGGCTATTTGCGGCCCAAAAATCCAAATCTAGTGTATTTTGAAAATTTAACATGAGGCCGCATTTTAGGCAATTTGGGCCGGGCCGGGCCGCAGTTTAGGAAGCACCCTAGAATATGGCTATACTTTTTGCAGTTAACACTGCTGTAGAAGTTTTGAAAAAACTATATAAAAATATATTATTGGTCAACACTTTATTGCGGTGGTTTATAAAAAATGTCTCAAGTTTAATACATAGTTTGTCCTGCCCCCTCCCTTTTCTTCTCGTTTCTATTTGACCGTGTAAAGGGTGTTCCCTTTAGCATTTACAAAAGAGCAAGCAATTAAGTGTGGCGAAGTGTCCCCCTACCCCTAGCTAGTATCAATGGGCACAATTTGAGCGAAATCGGTGATCAAATTTTTGACCCAAGTAGCCCCTTCCCTTAAAATAGAGAATTCTTCCGACTTGAGTCCATTCCGAAATTTTTTCTAGTAACGTCATTGCCAGCGCATGGGCATCCCTTGAAATTAGAGATACGTAAAATAACAGCTAAAATCATTGCATAAAATAAAGTTTTTCTTGTATCTATTTCTGAACTAACCTTTTGACTAACAACTGAAACACTGATGTACGTGTAAATGTTTTTGGCTGATGAAGTAAGCGTTTCATTTTGCTTAAGCTGAGTAAAGTTTCCTCCTTCCTCTGTGATCCTGAAGCAATAATTTCTGACCTCACGAAGCTAGCGTTGCTAGCCTCGCTGTTACAAATTAACCATTACAAATGTATACCACTGGGAATAATTCAAACCAAATTTTAAAAATCCAAAAACGACCAAAAATGTTTACTTCATTAAAGAAACTATATTTTACTAATAGGTATATAACATATACACAACGTCCATATACATATATGATATACGTAGAAATTTCTACTTTTCATCATATGAATGATCAGCTAAAAGGATACAACAATTCACAAATATAAACACAATGATCCAACTATAAATATGTATTAAATACATTAAATACGTAAGCATTAAGCAAAGCTAGGCATACATGTGTTTTGTTGCACATTATATACATATACATATATATACATACACACACACATATATATATATACTGGCTTATTTTTAGGTCAAAATTTATGGGGGGGGGACGATATGGGGGAGGGGCTAAAAGTTGCCCCCCCCCCCCTCAATCGATGGGGGGCTTACCAAAAATGGGGGCATATTTTTGACAAAAATTTTGCAAATTTTAACGTTTTTTGTGCAAAAGCTGCCAAAAATCGCTAAAAAATGACTAATTTTAGGTATTTTTAAGCTAAAATAACGAAAATTTGGCTTTAAAATCCGGCGAAGCCGGAAAAATTTTTGAAATGTTAGGCTAAAAATGGTAAAATTTGGCAATGTTTTGGGTTATGGGGGGCTTTTTATGGGGGGAACCTCGAATGGGGTGCCCTCACCCCTCCCCCCAGTAAAAATAAGCCATATATATATATATATATATATATATATATATATATATATATGTGTGTGTGTGTGTGTGTAGCCTGTAGCCATATCATTATTTTATTATTATTATTATTATTATAATATACCAGTATTATACATGCATTTAATACATCTGTGTTTTGCATTTTTTAAAGTCTGACTTCAGGCAGTAGATTATTTCCAAGGATTGATACGCGAATGCAAATAAAGGGTATAGATATTTTCCCTCCAACCCAACACTACACTGTTCCTTACCAAACATCCGCAGTGACGCATGACGTACTACGGAAGGGAAACTTGAGCTAAGGTTAACCTATAGTCGAAGTCACAACATTCCAAAGTTCCAGAATCTGCGACTTCAAGCCTCATTGTCTATATATTTCAGTATTCGCAGTAGGTAAACCTTCAACCGTCAACAAAGCACTCGGGAGCGCTCGCCAAAGTGGAAAGTCCACTATATACGCATTGTCACTAATAAAGCAAGTCCCTCTAGGCTTTCATCAAGTGTAACTCAATTGGTAGAGCCGTTGATGCCCTAGTCTCAAGGTCCTGGCTTCGAATCCCACAATGTCTAGAATTTGTAACTAGGACAATTTAGTTTTTTAATAAAGTTATATAACAATATATATAGGTACATTTTCTATTTCAATTTGAGTCTTATCATAACTGTGGGCGTCAGCCTCGACAACTAACTGGCTCTCAAATAACATATGTTATCGAATTATCTCTTTTGATCCGACTTGATAGGTATATGTGGGTATGAATGTAGTCGGCCGGCCAGAGAGAAACCAAGTTTGCTGTACGACTAAATTAGAGAACTTGAAATGTGGGCTCTTGAGTAGGTAGCTAATATCCTACTTCCTTAGCAACAAAAATCTTCTATACAGCCTGAAAAGTATATACACACATATATATATATATATACATATTTTTTTCATGGGACAAGGAATCCTATCTTAATAATAAGTTAGAGTTTTTTAATCCTGGAAAATCTTTTGGCACTTCGCCGAATATGGTGAAACAAGGAAGGAAGCACGATATTAAAAACAAATCTTAAAATAGCCGTGTAGTCGTGTCCGTCCTTCTTCGCCGAATATGGCTGTGGCAAAACACAAGGAAGGAAGCACGATATTAAAAACAAATCTTAAAATAGCCGTGTAGTCGTGTCCGTCCTTCTCTGCAATGCTGTGGCAAAAACATACTTGAAACATAAAAAACAACATGTAGACTATATATATCAGGCCTCGGACATGGCGATTTTGGAAAAGTAGGAAAAAAGTAGGAACAATTTTTCAAAAAAGTAGGAAAAGGTAGGAACAAAAAGTAGGAATTTTCAGGATACATAACAGATTTTGCATGCAAGTTATCTAATTTTGCCTTCAACAAAACAGTATTACGCAGCTTTTCTGTATGCCACAACCTATTCTTCACTCGTCTTAAATCTTCTCAAGACGATCATGTAATAACCGTCAAGAAACCCTCCCCAGTTTGAGGGATAGACACGAGCGGCTGCGGGCTGAAATCTTTCATACAAGTCGGCAGGGCCCACAAAATTTGAGCAAGATCGAACGACATTTGTCTTTCTTGCATTTTCGACCCCCTCCCCTTTAAAATTCAAAACTTTTTTAAGGCTTGTTAAAACTTTCCATTGCATTTAGCAACTTTATATATATATATATATATATACGTATTTTCTATTTTGTAACTACGAACCTTTGAGAGCTAAAATTTATCTATATAAATTGTTAGCAAATTATGCAATTTTTTAACGACCTACGATTTTTAAGCAAAACCAAAGGTTTACGGTATTTTTAATTTAACAAAGCGATGTCATGGATTCGAAAGCTACCGGACGTCCGAATTGTTTGAATCTTCGGTGGTACAGAACATTCTTTTTTCCGATTAATACGCCCTGTCAAGTAAACCACTCAAATTTTATCCCAACTTAGCAATTCGTTGATAGTCAAAACCTGATTTCAGCGGTACGCTCTTTGGATGTGTAAAGATCTCTCCAAGGTCCAGATTTCGTTTAACTTGACCAAATAAACTGATATTTTGTACGGGTATGTTTTCTACTAAGCTGGATACAAAATAGAAAAATTTACTGTTTCACTAAATTTTAACTATTCGATTCGTTAAGTTTGAGGAGGTTTTCGGGTTGGGGTCGCAGACTTTGCGCTAGCCTGGGGAACCTACATATATAACTATTCTGGAACGCACTATTCTGGAATAAAATTATATATTATTTTTATGATCAAAATAATTCGGAGAACCTATTAGAATCAAGAATTTCAACGTGTCCAGAGTTTTCCCGGCGACCTATTATGACCTTAATATATGTACTAAGGTCCTGTATAAGCCAACCACTAGCTATATACGCCGTAGTTAGACGGCAGCTAACCCGAGAGTGTGCTAGGCTAAGTCCGTCGAGTGCGTGTTTTTACACATCTAAGCCTAGGCCAGCTAATATGAGCGTTTACATAAGCCGAGTTTTGATTTTTTACCCATCTGGGGCCGATGTTATAAAAATGGGGTTAAGGCCAACCCGGGAAAGCTTTGGGGACCCGAAATTTGGATAGGAACCCTGGGAACCCTCTAAGGATCGGGTAGGAGGTAACCCAGCTCCCAGAACCCCAAGCCCGATGGGCATCAGACCGGAACCGAGGGGGGGTGGTTCGGACCCCCCACCCAAACCCAACGGACCCGGGGACCTAAATTGGGTTAGGGTTGATAACCCGGTTTCCAACCCGGGTTAGCGATTTAACCGGGTTAAATCGCTTTATAACATCGGCCCCGGGAGTTTCCCCTTCATCTATGGTTAACCCACAAACTTTATCTCATGTGGTCAAGTTATCCGGAAACTGGATCTGGAAGCGGGTGGGCAATTTTAACCAGACCCCGCCCTTTAGCTAAGATAATGACACGTAGCCAAACAGTAATCTGCCGAAAGATTTACAAATTACATTGAAACTGGTAAAACTGATGAAATCTTGCTGACTGATGCTGAAAATTTTAGTGTTTGATTATATACATATCTCACTTAACATTGTCAGGATCAGGAACATCGAAAAACTAAATGCAGATCAGCACGAAGCAGGCTCGCACCCAGGATTTCGAAAAGGGGGGTCTAAGGTAAAACGCAAGGGGGTGTGGCGGGTAGAGCCCCCCAGAAGCTGAAGAATTTTTTGCTTTTTTACCCAAAAATACATAGTACATTCAGGGGCGCACCCAGGATTTTGAAAAGGGGGGGGGTCGAGCCGGAAAAAATTTTTGCCTTCGCCTGACACGTTTACGGGGGGGGGGGGGTGGCGGTGGCGAGGTTTTCAACAAAGAGTTCGTTTTGGGAGCCACAAAAATGACGAGATTCAGGAGTCGTCGCCAGCCGACGCGGGAGGTCTGGGGGGCGGAGCCCCCCAGAAGTTGAGAAAATGTTTGAAATTTTTAAAAAAGCCGTAATGGAAATCTTTAAAAAGATTTCAATAAAAGTTGAGAAATTCTTTGAAATAACGGCAAAATAGTGTGAAAAGATTTGAATAAAAAGCTCTGCGAGGCGCATTGTTAAAATCGATATAGAATAGTGCCGCAGGCGCGAAAAATTAAAAACATGTAGAAAAGCAGGCACGCACTTTTTTGAAATCGAGATAATAAAGTACCGCAGCCGCGGAAATTCAGTAAAATGGAGGTAAAAAACGCCGCAGGTTCCAAAACGTTGTAAACGTTAATACAGAATAGCGCCGCAGGCGAGAAAAATTTTTAAAATTCAGTTAGAAAAGCGCCACAGGCCCGAAAAATTTTGAAAATGCAGTTTAAAAAGTGCCGAAGGCGAGAAAAATTGTAAAAATCGGGATAGAAAAGCGCCGCAGGCGAGAAAAATTTTAAAAATCGGGATAGAAAAGCGCCGCAGGCGACAAAAATTATAAAAATCGGGATAGAAAAGCGCCGCAGGCGACAAAAATTATAAAAATCGGGATAGAAAAGCGCCGCAGGCGACAAAAATTATAAACATCGGGATAGAAAAGCGCCGCAGGCCCGAAAAATTTTAAAAATTGGGATAGAAAAGCGCCGCAGGCCCGAAAAATTTTGAAAATGCAGTTAAAAAAGAGCCGCAGGCGAGAAAAATTTTAAAAATCGGGATAGAAAAGCGCCGCAGGCCCGAAAAATTTAAAAAATCGGGATAGAAAAGCGCCGCAGGCGAGAAAAATTATAAAAATCGAGATAGAAAAGCGCCACAGGCGACAAAAATTATAAAAATCGGGATAGAAAAGCGCCGCAGGCGAGAAAAATTTTAAAAATCGGGATAGAAAAGCGCCGCAGGCCCGAAAAATTTTAAAAATCGGGATAGAAAAGCGCCGCAGGCGACAAAAATTATAAAAATCGAGATAGAAAAGCGCCACAGGCGACAAAAATTATAAAAATCGGGATAGAAAAGCGCCGCAGGCGAGAAAAATTTTAAAAATCGGGATAGAAAAGCGCCGCAGGCCCCAAAAATTTTGAAAATGCAGTTAAAGTACCGAAGGCGAGAAAATTTTTAAAAATCGGGATAGAAAAGCGCCGCAGGCGAGAAAAATTTTCATAATTTTTAATTTTATGCACTAAAAATGGCTCAATTTTTGCTTTCTCCCCGAAAATTCCCGGGGGGGGTCGGAACCCCCCAACCCCCCCCCCCCTGGGTGCGCCCATGAGTACATTGGATGTTTATTTCTTGCAAAAAGGAAATTCTTTAAAAATAGCTGTTTTTGCCCTAAAAATAAAAATAGCAAAAATGTTCCATTTTGTCATCCCAAAGGGGGATCTAGACCCCTTGAACCCCCCCTGGGTGCGACCTTGTCACGAAGTCAGCGATTTTTCGGGCAACTTTCTGTAAAATCAGGCAGATTTCGTCTTTCAGAGGAAAAAAGTAGGAAAAAGTAGGAATTTTTGACCTAAAGTAGGAAAAAAGTAGGAACATACGAAAAAGTAGGAAAAAATAGGAAAAGTAGGAACTGTCCGAGCACTGATATTCAGCGGCATGATTTTCCAGCTCAAAATCTCAAATGGCCTACACATGAACCCTAATTACAGCTTTTTTAGGTTAAAAAACAAACAAAAACAATTTCGTGAGCTAGACATACATACCACCATACATAATTTACTGGTGTCAGTCTGACTGTCACTGTCACTGTCACTGTCAGAGACAACAGTTTCGACCTCGACGTCAGAATCGTCCGTATCATAATATTAACACATACATAATAATACAATGTTACACACTGCTTTAAATAAACTGATAAAATGCATCACGTCCGCAAAATGGAATATATAAATTAAACAATACACGGAATATATAAACGCACCAGTGGCTGGCTCTTCCGATTCAAACTTTAGAGAACGTTTGTATATATTTGACAAAAATTTGTGCATTTTTGAAAAGTCAAAATCAATTGCTCCCAATGGTTGGGTTCCACCAATCCTCAGATCCAGTCCTAGATGGAGTCACGGGTTTATTTTAGGTGAAAAAATTGGGCTTGGTTTGACCAAAAAATCCGTCGAAATCGGCAAGTTTTTGAAAATTTTGACCAAAAATCCTTAAAATTTCGCATTTTCTGGGCTCCTTATAGTGAGAGGGGTGAGCCCAAAAAAGTGGAGTTGGGCCGAGTGGGGGGAACCCAAAAAACTGGGGGGGGGGTGCCCCCGCCCCACCCACCAAAGTAAACCCAGAGTCACGATGAAGCCTCGGACGCCGTAGTTGCGATTTCGGTGCATTTGTAATGGAGTATATACATAAGATACACACATATATATATAAAAGCAAAAAATAAAAACTATATACTAACCTAAAACTATATAATATAAATTAATGTATAGTGTTCACAAGGTTACGTAACATTCATGTCGTTAAATAATTATGCCGCTGTAAGGGAATGGGTGAACAGAAATCGGACAGGACAAGTCAGCTAGAAAAGGGGGGAGTTCGCTTAGGGCAAATGCCTAGGGGGTCCAGGAGCGCTGGTGCGCACTGCACCATGGTAGACCGCTGTCCCCATGTGGCTGGTGGAATTGGGTCGATTGCGAGTGGAACCGGGAGGCGGCCCGGCCGAACTAGGAGGCAGACCCGCCCCAGTGCCCGTTCCCACGGCGGCCACAGCCCCTCCAACAACAACAGAGGCGGAGCTGGAACCTGGGAGGCAAGCAGTGCCTCCAGAACTGCCCGGACCAGAGGGGTCTGGCTTCGGTTCCGATGGGCGGGTACGAACCTCCGGACCCATATAGGGCAGGGCGTCGCAGGAATAGTTCCGTGGACAGCTGACCTGTTTAAGGGTGGCGTGCTGGGGATTGAAGGGACAGCGCCAGCCCTTGGCCTGATAGTAGTAGCAGTCCCGATCCGGGGGGTCGTAGCGAGGAATCAGGAAGTCCAGGAAGGCTGCGGGCCCGTCCAGGGCCACCACCCGATGAATGTTGCCCGACTCCGGGTAGAGGAGACAGGGCGGATCCTCCTCCGTGACCAGCTGCGGCCCAGAGTACTCGCAGCACACGAAGCCCTTCAGGTGAGCCGTGGGACAGCCGCCCCGGACCAGGGTGTAGCCGTGGACCTCCACCCGGCCCGTGAGGACCTTGAGGACCCCGTGCATCCCCGGATGATTGTGAAGGGGAATCTCCACGCGGGCTCCCTTCAGAATGAACATACTGGCATTAAAGGCTGCCGTGTCCGCAATCTCGATATAGGTGACCGGGTCGCCGGTGTAGCGACAGTATTTGACGGATTCCTTGAGGGTCCGGGCGTCCAGACCCACGTCCCGACAGCGGAGCGCGGCCACGTCCTCCCCCAGACGCTCCAGCTCGAAGGGAGGGATGTTGATGGACTCGTAGGAGACCTCCCCGTTCTTCTTCCCGGGCCCCCCGGTCCACTTGACCACTCCGTACTTCTGCACCAGATAGAGCACGCGGTCGATCACCGTCTGCAGCATAATTCACAGTCAGACTTCCGGGTTTACAACAAATCGAAGCTGTATATACGTCCTTCACAATCAGTGCAGTAAGGGTGGAATGAGATTGGAATAGAAAACTGTCAATAAATTGGATGTGACTAAATTGGTAGAGCACGTCTGAGTGTATCCGTGGATGCTTGATAGTATCGGCTTAAGCAGCAAATTCGGATAAGATCAAGTATCAAGTATATATATATCATGCAAATCTGAAATACAATACAAATGGAAAGAACTATAACATCACACTGCCAACAGCTTGGATCAGATAAAATTGCAAACTTCGATCTTTTATAACACGTTATCCTTTGGATTATATAAATCCCAACAATGTATAGCGCGGCGGGAAAAAACCCAATCCGATATGCGGGAAAAAACCCATCGCCAGTGTGAGTCACCCATATGAGCTAGATCGGATTTTAATAGCCTATCTTAAAGAGCGTCCAAAACTACCCTAGAGAGTGTATTATTGTAGCTCCCACTGCCTCTCAGCAAATTTTTTGGGACTTTGAAAATTTTGGAATTTTTGGTCCCAAGATGGGGTCAAAGTTTGGGGGGGGGCACCCTGAACTACTGGAAAGTCTTAGCCCAAAACGGATTACAGTTTCACAGAGGATATATATGTCTCGAACTTCACGGCGGTGTATGCAATTTGGCTCTATTGCCTCTGGTGCAACCTGGGGGTGACCTAGACTCGGCGGGAAAAAACCCATGTGCGGGAAAAAACCCAAATTTCAAAATGAAATTTTTTTCTAACCATTAGCAGCAAAGGAAAAATTCATGCATTTCTTAGCTCAGTAGAGCCTCCTGATTAATTTGGTATAGATTTTACCTAGGTTCGACCTTCCATGTGAGGTCCAGGTGGCCAAAATCTGAGATGGTGCCATTTCAAGCCAAATTTTCAAATTTCGCCAAAAACCGCTAAATTTTTCACTAAAATAGGTCGGGTTTGGCTTTAAATGCAATAAAACACGTTTTCTATGTGATAGGATGCTTAAACTGCAGAAATTAAGCAAATTTCAAAAATTTCCAAAATTTGCCTATGTTTACGTGTTAAACATACGAAATTTTGACAGACGAAATTTCAAAAGTCAATTTGACATGATTTTTTGCAAACATATTGGTATTTTATGATTCAGATGTATATATATATATATATATATATATTGCTTAAATCAAAATTTAACTGGGCTTTTGTCGAAAAAATGTCTCAATGCGCCCAAAATTCTTAAGACCATGTCCTAAGCAATGGCCCAAAAAACTTTGCATTGATCCTATGTGGGACGAGATTTCAATTCCATCCCATTCCATTCCTTCCCGTGGGGTCCCTATTGAAACACTGGTCGTAACATGCATAGGATATTTTAAATATATACGTATGTATAGTCCAGGTAAAGGTTCAATATATAAATGTGCTGTGTTATGTTAGTAACCGATTTATATTAATGTCATCTCCCCGTTGCAAAATTTTTCAACTGAAAACCTGAAACTGTGACAGGTCAGGTATTCTCTTGTTAATGCTTCAATGAATTCCATTCCTTTTAGTACATGCGTAAAATCGCCACAGTGTGGAATTGTTAATATTCGCTATTACGGTTAAAACCCAAAACATGCACGGGCACACACACTGGATTTTGTAATATTCTACATACATATATATATAGTTAGTGTTCAGTGGAAAACTGCAGAAAATGAAAACGATAATAAAATGCCGGTAATAATAAGTTTTTCACAAATATAATATATAGTCTTTTGTGAACGCGCACTCATTCTGATAGATGTCAAAGCAGACACTATGGTGCCAGTGGGGATCAAGTAAAGTATACAACCCCCTCCTACTCTATCTCCCCACAACGCTTTACGTGGATTTCTTTCAACTTTCTCACAACAACCTTTAATTTTCTAAAACACCAAGGGTTGGATTCACACGCAAATAGAGCTTTTCCTGAAAAGTGGGCGGTCGTCAGGAGCTAATGCCAAAGGTTCGCCTAATTTTTCCGTGATTATAAACACACCTTAATTAGGTCTTTTAAATTTTAATTCAAAGAATTATATAATCATACGGACAGACATACCTACGTAAATAAACTTAAGAAACGTGTTATGCTATTCTAAGTGAACTGAGTAAAGGCCAGTTCACACTAGGCAACTTTGGAGCAACTTCGTTGCCGCAACTTCAGTTGCCATTCGAAAAAGTTGCAGCAACTTGCCCAAACAGTTGGCTCAACTAGTTGCAGCAACAGCCAATCAAATGCAGAAATTTTAGCGCGCCTGTTTTTATAGTTTGAATTAACCAATCAACTTGCTAGTTGCCGCTAGAAATCGCCCCAAGCGCGATTGCGGCAACTTGGTTGCGGCAACTTTTTTCTCAGTTGCCACTACATTCACATTGGGCAACTTTGGAGCAACTTGGTTGAAGCAACCAAGTTGCGGCAACCAAGTTGCTCCAAAGTTGCCTAGTGTGAACTGGCCTTTAGATTCAAGCTTAAGCTAGCTTGCAATTGGCAAAGCCGATAACAGACGTTTATATATACATTATGTACAACAGCACAGTAGTTACGGCTTGAAACAGAATGCAGAAAGAAGGCTATGTATAATTCATTAGTGAGATCTCCGTTCATGTTAGTACGCGTAGGCAGAACCCGAACCAGCGCTAATTAATATAAATCAAATTGATTCAATTCATTCATTAGCTTGTCTTCTACAAAAATAGCCTAACCAGCAGTTGTAAAAATATGTACAAACATGTTTATGTAAATTCAGCCATACTGAGATAGCAAAATCAAGAGCAAGGAAAAATAAAATGAAGTTGCTACACTAATTCAGATTCTTTGAAAAATAAAAATCTATGTATTGACTATTTACTGTCCTTCAAAAGATTTTTTACTTCCCGTAACAAGCGTCCAAGACTTTTTCCAGGAATTTACCATTTTCCAAGAATTCTGGTTAGTAAAAGAAGTCACTACAAAGTAGGAAACCGTTGCAGAAATTATGCAAATCTAATCAGGAAACTCGAACCAATTAGTAAGTAGTTGAGGAGAAGCACTGGCAAAAGCACTCGCGAACAACGTAAAGTGACGATTTAGAAAAAATGGTTATATATATATACTTCTTAATACGTATTTAATGTTGGAATATGGATTACAAACCAAATTCAAGAAATATTGTTTCGACATTCTCTGCGTACAAGTTAGGAGAAGCTTTGAAAACTGTGGTGAAGTTCCGAAACTTGCTTACGTTGAAAGCTTCCGCAAGGTATATACATAGTTAAAATTTGTTATGGAACTTGTAATCCTTCAAATGAGAAGCAACCTCTGTACTGAACAATAGATTTGAATCATCTTAAAGATCAGGATATAGTCCAATGACATCCTATAACCATTTCACCAAATTCCTACTTATTTATGTTGACAGGTGCAGAATTTTCGTGTAGACTACATAATTTCAAACCTAATTTAATAATTTTTCGAATGCAGATAATCCCATTCAGATTATGTTTACTTGTATCATTTTTGATTCTAAATTCATTTTTATTTGTTTTTGGCATGTCTCTTGTTGTCGGCGATATAAACTTGACAGCCAAGTCAACCCAACCAGGGACTTCTGTAACCCGAAACAGGTACGTATTCAGAAAATGCCAATCACCCAGTCATACATGTTTGTGGTGGATTAAGTTAATTGCAATTAATTTAAAGCCTTAACAACCAGAGTAAGGCTTTCTGGCATTCTAAAGTGCACATTTCAACTACAGCCTAAGGATAGAAGCTTCAACGCAGAGCGGGTTGTCAATTTACTTGTCAACAAAAAAGTCAAATAATAACTTTTTCCCACATTTAAACTTCTCCAGATCATCTTCTTGAAATGAGTGAGCACTTTACAGTCCAGATAGCATCGTTTCTGTCTTCTAGGACGGAGGGGGCATATACATGCTTTCGTCCGCCTTTCGCCCGCCCCGCATGGGACCGCCCCCGCCACCCCCGCTGTAGCCACCTCCATAACCACCTCCATAACCGCCTCCACCACCACCACCGCCCTGGGCATACTGTTCCTCATTTCCGAAACTATACGGTCCCTGGCCAGACTGACGAGGGACGGCATTCATTCCGGATCCAAACAGATCTGGGGGTCGGTTGCTGTCCGGACGACCGTAGCCTCCTCCACCTCCGCCCCCACCCCCAGGGGCATTGGGCAGACCCATGTACATACTCTTGTCACCCATAATCAAAAAAGCAAGGATCAAACGCGAGAGCAGACCAGCAGCAAAAACCCGACCAGTTGTAACGAGTGATTCAAGTAACACTAAGCCCTAATCAGCCGACTACTTCAAAGAATGACTAATTACTATACAGAGTTGTGTGGTCGAACCATCATAGAATTTCTCGTTACGATGGATGAAAATGCTACATGACAAGGATCAAATCACACATATAAAGCACTGGAGAAAGCTTTTGGAAAAAAGTGAGATTTCACGAAAAAATTACCAATCGGCTATTGGATTCTGATGCAGCTCTATCCCACACATTTGGATGTAGGTAGTTTTTTAGAAACCGGATGAGATGACGACAGACTCTAAAAAAGCTTACACTTATAAAGTCTCATCGGAAAAAACTAAGAAATTAAAAAATGTAATCAAAGAATTTAATCCAAAAGTTAAAAATGTAGATCAATGAATCCTTTTCCGGATTAAAATAAAAATATACGAATTTAATTCTTACAGGGATCATGTTTGTGGAACAGTTGACTTGGGACGGGCGGACAATGAAATGGGAAGGCGATATACAATTTCACCAAAAATAAAGATACAAATCTGCATACTGCAAACACGGTGCATAAAAGCCAAGTGGGTGACTAACTAGTCAAAAAGGCAAAAATTGAGTAAAACCCAACGAAAAAAGTTTGACAATGCTTGTTCAGGAAAAACTTGGTACCGAAAGGGGCACCCACATGACGGAGAGGGGAGAACCTTAGAACAAGCCCCGTCGACTACATAAAGCTTATATATATACATATATAATACATATACGTATATTTATATATGTATGGCACATGTGATATCTATACGTATCGATACATAAATAAATAACTCATAAAATAGCAAGCCTGAGCAGCAACCACTGGTTTAAATTTTATAAAAGGAAAACGTAGGCAATAAGCATACGAATTACGCACACATTCACTGTTAGCCTTTCTCATTAACAGAAGATAAAGGAAAGTCCAAACTTAAGAATAATAAAAACAGCCAAGAAAGAACAGGCTGGAGATCCTATTTATTAGAATCCGTAAAAAACGGCTTAGAGATGGAAAGAAGGAAATTGTATCCTAGGGACAGGGTATCGAAAGTTCCAGAATTGTTCTAGATTAACACAAAGATGACTGATCTGAGCGCATTTGAGGGCAAAAAGTAAAACATGGTAATGACATTAGGATAAGGAAAAGTTCATTTTTAATAAATATAGGTATGCACCAGATGACGACATTTATACACAGTATTATATAGTCGAATATGTAAAAGAATATATGAATATAGCCATATGTAGGAATAGCTAGCTAAAAGTAAGAGTTTTCAATAGATTTTCGAAAAAATATATATGGGAATTGACAATTAAATCCTGTGTGAAATCCACCCCCCCCCCTCAGCCTTGGAAGTCGCAAACTCATCAATTCAGCTGAACTTTGCTATGGACAAGTTTACACGCTGAGTTCAAATATAGCAAGTTTTCAATATCAGACTATTAGATTTTTCGATTCCCAAGGAGGAGAACCAGAACCAAGGGAAACACAAAAGTTTATCTTCCGAATTTTGTGCAAAGTTGTGTCAAGGGTTTTCAGTCTAAACTCTATTTTTCGATTACATCTTATCCTTCGTTAGTTTGGTGTAAGCTAAACTTGTAAGCTTAAAAGCTTGTACTGAGCTAAAGACAACACTGAATCAAAAAACCGCATGTCAGATTTTCTGGTCTATAATGTCCCTGAAAACCCCTCTCTACAACGTTTTAGCAAAATCAAAAACAAAAAGATTTTTGGTTCTTCTTGCTCTCCAGTTGCGAATCAAAAATTTAGTTTGCAAAGACGAACAGTTTTCAGCGTGGTAAAAATATGCCCAACCAAATTTCAGCTCCATTGTTGAAGCTGTACAACCTCCGACAGTTGGGGAGCTTCTACGACATTCCAATTTAATTACTTATTACGTGGCCAATTACGATATCAATACGTATAACAAACAGTAGGGATGCAGTAGGAATACCTCGCCCCGGCCCCGGTCCCAAAAATTAGCAAAATTTTGTAAATTTTTGACCAAAATTTTGAAATTTCGAAATCCAAGAAGTGTTGCAAATCGTATGTTTTCCCACCAATTTGAATGAAAACAACGATAGTAACGGCCCATGTCAAGATAAAAGTCACTTTTTGATGCGTTCTGATCTTCCACTTGATCTTCTTGAAGCTTTTATTTTCATGGGGGTTCTTGGGGTTCTGGGGGTTCTTAATTTTTTGTAGAGATTTGATCTATAACTATGTTTAGTTTCATTTTTTGATGGGGGTTCTGGGGGTTCTTGGGGGTTCTTAACTTTTCGAAGAGATTTGATCCGTGACTACATATATTTAGTTTCAAATTTTTGATGGGGGTTCTTGGGGTTCTGGGGGTTCTGAAATTTTTTTCAGGAGATTTGATCCTCTACTGCCTAGTTTTAAGTGTTTTCTGGAAGTTCTGAGGGTTCTGGAGTCCGGGTGTACCGAAAAGCGTGCGCGTTCTCTGGGCTTAAATTAAGGACCAACTTGTTGTTCTTGTCGTCAGCTTTCGATTTGATACCCATATTGTGGATATTGGATGTTTCATCACAGAATTTTCAGTCTAAGTTTATGAGAAAAACCAGGAGGACCCCCCCCCCAAGCACACCCCGGTTATATGCTACAAATTTGATGATTGAGATACTTATATATACATATTATAAACATATCATGACTGCTGAAGTAACTGCTGAAGGAAAGGATCCGCAACGTAGTCACGTACAAATCAAAGTCCTGGATGCAAACGCATGAAAAAAATTTGAGAACCTCCTTTTTTTCTGATGGGGGTTCTGGGGGTTCTAACTTTTATCTTGACATGGGCCATAGTGACGTGTGTATACCAGAAATCATTACAAAGTTTGAATTTTCAAGACAATTTTTGAAAACTACGATTTGCACCCCCAATTTGCACCCCCAATATATATATGGATATATATAAGCTCAGTTTAGAATTCAATACCGTTCTGCATATACGTGAAGCAAATCTGAAGCTGCTGAAGAGGGCAAGATTCCGACAATTAGCAGTCTTCAAAGACAAGACCATCGCACCGTAACCTTCAAACTGTGTACTATTATTCAGGTTCAGAGCGAGGAAGCTGAGCAAGCTAATTAAAGGCAAACTACAAGATTGTTATGGACGGTCACTGTCACAGTCATATATTATGTGTTTTTTTAGTTTTTAGTTTAGTTTTTAGTTTTTTAATGTTTTAGCTGACCCTTTACTAAATTTGTTCCGTATGTCTCTTGATCATGGTAAACTGCCCAAAACGTGGAAAGATGCAAGTTGTACCAATTTTCAAACGGAAGGGTTCCCCTTCTTCTCCAAAGAACTATCGTCCTATAAGTTTGACCTCAGCATGTTGTAAAGTTTTTGAACGTATTCTGAAAGAAGCTATTTTCGAATTTTTGAATGCCAACCGTTTGCTTTGTGATTGTCAACATGGTTTTCGTAGTCGAAGGTCAACTTTGTCTAGTATTCTACATACACTTAGAATATGGTTTGCACAAAAAATGATCAATGGAACACCCATTCTGTTTATCTCGATTTTGCTAAAGCTTTCGACACGGTAAGCCACCAAAAGTTACTACATAAACTTTCCTGCTATGGAATTAGGGGCAAAGTACTAAATTGGATCAGAAACTTTCTGGTAAATAGAACACAAAGAGTAAAAATAAACAATACCTTATCCGACTATCAAAACGTTCTAAGTGGAGTCCCACAGGGAACTGTTCTTGGACCCTTGCTTTTCTTGTTATTTATAAATGACATGCCCGATGTAGTAACCCATTCAGATATTAGTTTATACGCAGATGATGCAAAAGTTTACGCACCCACTAAAGCACTCGCTTCTGAAGGTCTACAAGATGATCTGACCAGGATCTGTGAGTGGGCTAAAACATGGCAGCTTGAGCTGTCAATCGAAAAGTGTCTGGTCTTTGTTTTTGGCACTGCTACAGAACCTGGTCACGCTCAATATTTTATCGAGAATCAAAGTTTAGATATAGTGCACACCGTTAAAGATTTAGGGATCTTTTTAACCTCGGATATGAAAACTTCAGCTCACTGTGAAAAAGTATCACAAAAAGCAAACAGGTTAACCGCATGCATCTTCAGAGCTTTCGAATCAAGAAATCGTAAGTTTTTAACAAAATTATTTACTGTTTTTATTAGACCTATTGTTGAATACAACTCGCCTGCCTGGTCCCCTTTTCTCTTGAAAGATATTGACCTCATTGAAAATGTGCAAAGACGTTTTACCAAACGGATCCCCGGATTACAAAACCTAACTTACAAACAACGACTAATTAAACCTTGAACCGTTAGAAAGCAGACGTATCAAATCAGACTTGAAATTGGTGTACCAAATTATAAACAATCTGATAGAGATAAATTGTGCTGACTTCTTCAAGTTTGCTAACCAACAGAATCTTAGAGGGCATAGTTTGAAAATACGTCCCAGTTTATGTAATAGAGAGACTTACAAAGCCTTTTTTGTAACCGTATCGTAAATGTTTGGAATTCTCTCCCTGACAATGTGGTAAATGCAGCAAATCTTGCAATCTTTGCTCGAAAAATTGATACAATTGACTTGTCTAGATTTCTTAAGGGTAGGGGCCTCACATAGCCAGACAAGTGGCTTCTCCCCCACCCCCTTCCTCATATATATGTACGTACGTACCTAAGTTACTCCGTATTGTTTTCTAACTCACCAATCTATATACGTTTTTATACTAACGATATTGTTTTGTTTGTTTTTTTTCTCTCGATTTCTCTGTATCCTAATTTGTGCGTAATTTACATGTATTTTGGAAGTAAACTTTCTTCTTCTTCTTCTTCTTCTTCTTCTATATAATAGGTAGAGAAAGTACCTATATGTAGATGAGCCATACTCTTAGAAAGGACAAATTCTAGAAAAGTCTGTCATAGGTTGTTGATTTGATGGCGAAGGGAACTGCAAACACTTTACTGGGATCTGAAAAGCTAAAACGGGGGCAGCAGGTCACATCTGATCAAGTATGATATATATATATATACTAGGGATCGACCGGAATTCCGGTTCCGGTTCCGGTTCCGGTACTTTTTGGTTCCGGTTCCGGTTCCGGTTTTTCAAAACGTACCGGAACCGGAACCAATTTTAGCCTATTGTCAAAAGCTAAATTTATTAGAATTTTCAAAAATTTTGTCCAAATTTTTAAAAACTTTTTGGAAATATTGCTACTCTCTTCTAACCAGAATGTTATTTTTCTCAAAAATTTTCGCCTGCGGCGCTATTGTATTTACGCACTTAGAATGTCTAATGTAATAATAATGATAATCTTTGTTATGAATATTAATATATTATACAATAAAATATTACTTAGTTCAGAAAATTCGAATAAGTAGCATAACCCCGCCGAAGCTTTTAAATTTAATATTGGTAGAAGATACTTATTGTTAAATTGAAAAATTAAAACCTTTGCGTAGACCTTACGTATATAATGCTATTTCAGATTTATATTATGTACACTGTTGTGTAGATGTCAGTTCTACCTCAAATCTATATAATGTATGTATACGTATATAATTATTTTATATAATTGTTTACAGAGAATGGAATAAGCTTTTTGCTGTGTGTTTAGTAATTACGTATATACATACTTTAATGCAGAGCAGAGTGCAACAGAATTATTAAAAAAATTATGGATAGAACAAATAGCAAGGGTTTTTAAAGTATTTTGAATAAATATAATTTAAAATTCAAAAACCAGATGAAGCTAGCCAAAAACGTGAAACTTCTTTTAATTCAACTAAGGGAGATTGCGTTTATTCAAATTTCTTTGAAACGCGTGAAAAATACTTCAGGCTTAATTACGTATGCTTAAAGGATAAAAATTTATATATTATATTCAAGGACAAAAAATCTGAAGTGCATTTTGCATTTGCATTTTACTCAGAAAACTAATTACAAGCTAAGGTCTACATGGACGAACAAGTGATGTTCTAAACAAGTTCAGTTTTTATAGCTTATATATATATACCTAAGCTCATATATACCCAGATACAGCCAGATTTTACAATAATTTAAGCAAGAACAGCAACCTTCAGAAAAAATATTTGAATTTTATCTTGAATAAAAAAGAGAATAAAGTTAAGCTAAAATTATAATAAGCCAAATTTCGATGGCATCATTATTTTCGCGATAATTTTTTTATTTTGTATAATATTCAAAATTGCAACTGCAACTTTTCTTGGAGCTTTTGCTTTAGTAAAGTTAAATTAAATTTTTAATTATGACTAAAAATTGTCAGGCAAGCCAGATAAAAACTAAACACTAAACACGCTTCTGGCGTATTTTGCCGAGAGGTCTTAGAGCAGCTTGATGCTCCCAGATATTTCCTGGAATCAATTTCTATCCATTTATTTTGCTTAACTTAATATTCAGCTCACTACTTAAAAAATTAATTTTTATTTGGCAGTAAATTTCCTTTAAAATTAAACTTGCATTCGACCAAATTATTCAGCGAAATTCGGCGCAATAATGTAGATTAATAAGCCATTTATTGTATCAAGAACGTGCTCGAATATATTATTACATACCGTGTATAATTAAAGTTTTAGTATATGTATATATACAATTTAAATTTAAAGACAGAATTCTCAAAATAAATTGCAAATTTCATTTTCGTGCATTGAAATTATTATATAAAATACAATTCAAACTTTATTACAATGTTCTAGTAGCTACAAAAAAGCAAAAAATTGCACAAAAATTGTCCAAAACGTCAGAAAAATTTTTCGATTTTTGTAGTATTAAAGAGCTGGTTCCGGTTCCGGTTCCGGTTCCGTTCCGGTTCCGGTTTTTTAAAGCCAGTTCCGGTTCCGGTTCCGGTTTTTTGGAGTTCCGGTCGATCCCTAATATATACATATATATATATATATATACTCTTCTGGGTTTACTTTAGGCGAAAAAAAGTGGGGGGGAGAGTGGGGGGAAGCCCCCCCCCCCACTAGTGAGGGGGGGAGGTCGAAAAGTGGGGGGGGGGGGGAAATAACATGGGCTAAAAATGCCAAAAATACCGTATAAAAAGCCTGTTTTCTACATATGCTGCTATAACTAAGCTTAAAAGTGCTCAAAAATTGAGTTTTAGCACCAAAAAAGACGATTTTTGACCAAAAATTTCCGGCGAAGCCGGAAAAATTTTGAAAATTTTGACCAAAAATCCTAAGAATTTGACATTTTCTGGGCACCCTATAGTGAGTGGGGGGGGGGGAAGCCCAAAAAAGTGGGGGGGGAACGAGTGGGGGGGAGGTGCTCGAGTGGGGGGGAACCCAAAAAGTGGGGGGGGGCGCCCCCCCGCCCCCCCCCAGTAAAATAAACCCAGCTATTAGCAGCAGTCTTTTGCTTTAGAGACAAAGAGCAGGCGAGAAAAGAAGCATTTCATGGGCCGGGCGGGCCGAGAAAAATTTGCCTCAACTTTGGTCTGAGAAGGTCTCTAGCACAAACGAAGGGAAAAAAAGAGAAAGAGAGAGAGACTGTCAACTGTACCCGTGTAGATCTTCGTGCACTGATTTATGTCTGCTGCATATATGCGCTACTAGTGGTGCTTAATCTAAGCAAGGCTAAGGTTGTGCCTAACCAGCCAGCCCTGCTTCTTCGTTTCCAGGAAACACGATCAATAGAGAGAGACTTGGAGACATCCAACGCAACTAGAGAGAGCGAGAAAGCGTATTTGAAAAAACAGCACCAATATGAAGGAAGAGATCTGTGAAGAATTGAGATCACATGGGAGCCTAGACTTATGCACAATGCACAAATTTATGCACATGGAGGGCAAAAAACAAGTCTACAAGTCCATCAACTGACTACAGCTGAGAGGGGGATACTGAGGGGGCGACAAATCATGTGAATCCCGTATTATGTAGTCATGTGAATACGGTAATATATTCTTACATAATCATTGCTGTTACTTTTGTACTTGTACTTGATCACCGTCATCTTCGCCACGAAGATATAGGTGGCCTCCGGTTAGCTATCGCATCGAATGTGATCTCCTTCCACTGATTTCGGTCGGACGCCAATGTTTTCACGGTTTCACTCCAGTCGAAGCGGCCATGGGTGTACAGGGACAATGGATTCTTGAGATCTTGACATACGTTGTCTCGCCAAGTTTGCTGCGGTCGGCCGCGTCTGGCACGCCAGGTAGTAGGGGCAGCAGAGAAGAAGCACCTGTTTGGAAGGCGCCTATGATCCATTCGGGCAACATGCCCAAGCCACCGTAACCGGTATTTCCGCAAACGTGCCTCCATGGGGCCTCGGTTCCCGGCACGAGATCTTAGCTCTGCATTACATATTCGATCAGAGTTTCTTAATCCGAGAATACGGCGTAAGCAGACATTTTCAAATACTTCTAGCTTACGGACGTCGGCTTGTCGTAGTGGTATTGTTTCGAGTCCGTAGAGTAACACCGACATAACCATGCTGTCAAAGACCCTTAGCTTGGTTCGAATAGATATTTCACGTCGGCGCCACAGATATCTGGACAATACGTTAAACACGCTCACAGCCTTCCCTATTCTGCAGTCGATTTCAGCGGTTGGCGTACCATCAGCAGAGATTAGGCTACCCAGGTAGGAGAACGAGTCCACTTTGGCTATAACCTCATTTTCCACATGAAGGTCTTGTGTGTGGGCCGCCGATGAAATGTACTGACATTTTGATGCATTTAGCTTGAGTCCGACTGGAGCGCTATGCTGTACCACCCTGGTGATAAAGTGCTGCATGTCGTCTTCGCTGGCTGCGAGAATAGCTATGTCGTCCGCATATTCTAGGTCGGATATCAGTTCGTTGTTGCTGATCGTGACACCGCTGTCATGTAGTAAGCTCTTTGACATAACTCTATCCACGGCACGTAGGAATAGTAAAGGAGATAGGACATCTCCTTGCCTGACACCAGTTGTGACCGCAAATGGTTCACTGAGCTCCCCATATACGCGAACTCTTGTTGTGGAGTTGATGTACATATTCTTAATCAGGTTAATGTAGACGAGTGGAACACCGCTAGCCGCCAGAAGCTTCCACAGGACATTTCTGTCGACGCTGTCAAAGGCGGCAGAAAAGTCAAGGAAGGCAGCTATCGTTGGTTGGTTATATCGGTGGCGACGCTCAAGCACCTGCCGAAGTGCAAAAATTTGGTCGATGGTTCCACGTCCCTTGCGAAAGCCAGCCTGATTCTCTCTTGTAGTGAGGTCTAGCTCAGAACTTAGTCTGCCCAGAATCACAATAGATAATATCTTTCCAGCTACGGGCAAGAGTGATATTCCACGATAGTTTTTGCAAAGACGTCTGTTTCCTTTCTTGAAGACTGGAACCAGAATCGCCTCTTGCCACCTTTTGGGCGTTTGCTGGCTGCTCCAGATAGAGCGGAACAGTTCTTCTAGCTTAGGTGCTATGACGTCGGCAGCAGCCTGAAAGATTTCCGCAGGCAGTCCATCAGGACCTGCAGCTTTGCCCCGCTTCAAGCACTTGATTGCCTTCAGAATTTCATCTCGAGTTGGCGGATGGGTCATGATGTTGTCGCATTCTTGGGCATTGTCGGCAAGGGCATCCAGATCGGCATCTATTGTGGCTGGAGCAGGCCGGTTTAGCAGCTGCGAATAATAGTTAGCCCACTGCCTTATTCGTTCTGGTTTAGACCTAACCGGCTGTCCAGCATTGTCCAGTATGGATTCGCTGACTACAGGCCTGCGACCAGTCGATTCCCTTAACAGTGAGAACAGCTTCCTAGTGTTTCCATTGGCTGCTGCCCTTTCCATGTTCTCAGCTGTTGCCCTCCACATGCTTTCTCTGTCTGCCTTCATACTTGTTCGAAGTCTTTTTGTTAGCTCCTTCCTCTGATTTGGATTTGCAGCTGCACGTTTCTGCTTGGACAGAGCTACAGTTTCATTGCTCAATGGGACTGATCGAGCTTTGGGTCCGCGGAAGCCGATAATTTCCTGTGCCGTCTCCATTAGGGCGGTTTCCATACCGGCCCAGGATTCATCTGGGTTTTCAGATAGGGCTAATTCGCTGAATCGGTTGGTCAGTTTGACAGAGAAGCGGGCTTTCACTGACGCGTCCGCGAAGCTATCGACGTTTAGCCTTTTTTGGCAATGGTAGCGCTGATGAGCTGCTTTCAGTCGGAGCTTAAGGCGTCCCAATACCAGCTCGTGGTCGCTGGGTAGGCTAGTTCCACGATGGACTCTCACATCCTGGACAGAAGATGCCCACCGCCTCCGGACGAGAATGTAATCAATTAATTTGGTGGAGTTTCTGGCATTACTATACCAAGTAAGTCTATGAGTGGGTTTATGCTGGAAAAAGGTATTCATGATCTTTAACTGAGAGTTAGCACAGAGGCTGGCTAGTCGCAGGCCATTGTCATTCATCACGCCGCTACCGAAACGTCCCATAGTGTGTTCCCATCCTGTCCTGACAGTACCAACCTCGGCGTTAAAGTCACCACGCTGTTGCCCTACAAGATTTCCGTTTATGTGGCGACTTGCGACTAACTAGACGACATTTTAGACCACTTTAGATGGTCAGAAGCGTAGGCAGGGTAGGGCCAGATGGGGGAATACCCCTCCACGAAACCAATTTGCCCCCCCCGGAAAATTTCCCTTGTCGGCTAAAATTTTGAAAACTGTTTTTAATTAATTAATTCAGGAAGATTTATGTGTATATACATCAAAATACAGTATATACATTTCACGAAATCCAGCACTGTTGGCGTATTTAATTTTCAAATTGGCAAAAACGGCAACATATCGCGATGTGTTAGCGATTTTCGCCAAGTTGGCGAAAAAACAAGAAAATGTCGCCAATTAAACAGGTCTTTTCGCCAATTTCGGCGAAAATCACAGACACTTCGCGATATTTCACTAATTTTCAAACTTCACCAACAGTCCTGGATTTCGTGAAATGCATATATACTGTATATACACTGCTAAATTTTCTAAGATTTTTACAAAATTTGCTCTGAAAAAATAAGTTTCACCCCTGCCATATATATTCAAAAAAGATTTGGCTTTAGCTGGGGACTTCCGCCCCCAGACCCCCACCTACTTTAATTATATAAAGATCGAAGATTTTGCACTTTAATTGCACTGGAATTTAAAATAGCACAATCCTTATTTATGCGATGTTGTAATTAATCTTTTTAAACGTTTTCATTATAACCTTTGTTGCGCTTTACAAAAATTTTCTAGCTTCCGGGGGCTCTACTCCCCCCCCCAGACCCCCCGCGCAGCTGCTACATTTATATATATATATATATATATATATATATATATATATATATATATATATATATATACATACAACATGTGCCACTGAGAATTTGAGCATATTCAGGTGGTACGTACGTAAGTGATGCGAAAAAATGCCTGAGACGAGCATTTTGAAAAATCAGGGTATATATACATATATACATGTTAAAAATTTGTGGATGGGCCCCCCCCCCCCCCGAAATTTCTTTCCACAGGATGACGGCATAATTTTAGTGGGACTTCCTCCAAGAGCCAAATGCCTTCTAAATATTACCGACCTCTCACTATATATAACCCAAAAAATTGCCAAATTTTACCATTTCTACCTAAATCATCCCGGCTTTGCCTAGCATTCGTCGTTTAAGTATTTTCTGACAAGCAACCTAAAAAGAGCACATTTTTTCCAAAATATGTCCACCATTTTGGGTAATCCCGCCATCGATGGGGAAGGGCAACTTTGAGCCTCCCCCCATAACTCTGGTCTAACAATAAGCCAGTAGTCCCCCAGTTTTGAGCTCCCCCACCTCATTAGTGAAGGGAGGCTACCACCGCGGCATTTTCGCGCCGGAAGTATATAAACGCAGTATACACAGACATATATATATATATATATATATATATAATAAACAATTCTTATTCTGATCTGTTTGGCCACACCGATCAAGTTCAGGGAAAGAAGATATACTTATGTATACGTAGCGAGCGTGGCGAGAAAGCCGACACAAGCTTATTAAGCTAATTTATTTAAACTAACTTATAAATACCCTTTTAACAAAATTAAGCATCATACTTTGCTTCAGATCTTTGCTACAGCACATTCTCAGGAGACTGTCAACTTAAGCCTAAGCCAGCTGAAAACCTTTTCCAAGAGCCGCTCATAAAAACAATTATATATACTTTGTCGAGAGCAAAAATCGTTAAATGTATCCACGTGATAATCACGAAAAAATGTCTATACGCACTCCCCTGCATAGATTCGTTCTTAGCCATCTAAGAACATTAGTTTGTTCATAGAGAAACTTTCTTGATTAGCCAAAATTAAATAAATACGTTATACACTGATTAATTTGTTTGCTTTAAAAATTAAAACGAAAGTAAATATAATCCTAAGCAGACAATCAACTTAGAAAAAAGGCCAAGAAATCAACTTTACGGCCCATGCCAAGGTAAAGTTAGAACCCCAAGAACCCCCATCAGAAAATAACGCGTTCTCAAAGCTTTTCATGCGTTTATATATCCAGCACTCGGTTGCTACTGCTACAGTGCGGGTCATTTTTACCCTTCTATTCCTGGGTTTACTTGGGGGGGGGGGGGGCCCCCCCCCCCCCCCCCCCACTTCTTGGGTCCCTCCCCACTCGAGCACCTCACCCCCCATACTCGGCCGCACACCCACTTTTTGAGCTTCCCTCCCCCACTCACCCTAAGTTTCCCGGAAATAATTGTCAAATTTTTAGGATTTTTGGACAAAATTGTCGAAATTTTTCATCAAAAATTGCCTTTTTTGCTGCTTAAACTTGATTTTTGAGCACTTTTAAGCATGATTATAGCAGCTTACGTGGAAAACAGGCTATTTATACAGCATTTTGGCCCATGTTATTCCCCGCCACAGTTTTCGGCCTCCCCTTCCCCCTCCCCCACTTATTCTTGCCTAAAATGAACCCAGTATCCAACACTTCAAGCGTCATGATTAATTATATATGCGGTATAAACAAACCTCAACGGAGGCGAGAGATCAAGCTAAAGCTACGCAACGAAGAAAAATGCATGGAATAGACTCATTTTACACGATGAAAACCTAAGACCTCCTGAGTGAATTCTGCTAACGGCACCGACGACGACCCACCAATATATATACCTCCGTACAATCTTAACATCTACCTAAGATCTAGCTTTAGCCTTAGCCCATTGGCAAAATTAAAAAAACATAATTATATATATACGTAATATATATCTCAAGGGTATAATCTCTCAGCTTTATATCATCAACATCATCACTTGCAAAGTCAAATCAGATGAAGAGAAAGTGCGCACATATTCACAATATCCCAATAAAGTTAAGTCTAAAACTGTTAAGCTCTCCCAAACCATGGTACGTAAGTAATTAACCTAATGTTCACTCATAACTTTCCTCAGGGCCGAGTCGAGGCAGACGACTACACGCAAAAGATAAGTAACTACCAGAAAGCTATATATACCTTACCTATCCCTGAACCGAACTATACAGTAAGCATAAACCTGTTCCCAAGACATCCTCAGGCTTGTCTGACTGTCCTAAACAATACATTTACATACATTTTTCTGGTAATAAAAATACCTAATTTCTCAATCCATTTTGCCAGCAACTCGCTAGAATTGTAACAACATTAGCTTTAACAGAAATGCATTACGTTCTGCGCAATGTGGCGTATGTTTATGTATATGCGAATATTTAACCACATAGTCTTTCTGACCAGAAATTGTCAACCTTTCAGTCGACAGATGCTTACCTCAGAGCAGAAAATTTTTATTTTAGCAGAATGGCATTGGACGCAAAACGTAGACCTACAAGTTTCTTCTGCTAAGGATATTGCTGCAAACTTCATCATCGGTGGCTTGAAATGCCGCATTTTCCATGCAGTCGTAATTTTCTATCGTGTTGGTAGCAGAAGAAACTGTTGTTGGGGCAGACAATTTCTTGTCAGAAAGGCTAAGTTAAATATTCGCATATATATACATAAACATGTAAGCTAAAAAGTGCTCAGCAGTCAAGTTTAATTATCAAAACTAACGATTTTAGACCAAAGTATGGGGAAAATGTTTTCAATAATCCTTAAAATTAAGCTATTTCTGGGCACCTTTAGGTGAGTGGGGGGGAGCCGGAACAAGCGGTGGTGGACCCATGTTGAAGTCGAGTGGTAGAAACCCAAAAAGTGGGGCCGGGCCCCCCCGTAAGAAAGCCCCAGTATACTGGGTTTACTCCCCCCCCACTCGAGCACCTCCCCTCCCCACCTTCTTCGGCTTCCCCCCACCCACTCTAAGGTGCCCAGAAATTGCCAAATTTTTAGGATTTTTGGTCAAAATTTTTAAGCTTCGCCGAAAATGTTTGACCAAAAATCGCATTTTTTGGTGCTAAAACTTGATTTTTGAGCACTTTTAAGCATAGTTTATAGCAGTGTATGTGGGAAACAGGCTATTTATGCAGTATTTATGGCCCATTCTTTTTAACCCCTCCCCCACTAGTGGGGGGGGGGGGGCGCAGAGTTGGCGCCGGGCCGGGTCCGGGTCCAAAATACTAAAGAAAGCTAGATTTTGGTAAATTTAGTGATGTTAAACACTATAATTTGTAAAAGGTTGGTAGAACCGATGTGTTACGCATTGAGATACAATGTTTGGTAGTTGCCTAGCTGAGGTCTGTCTAATCTCTGTTGATCTCCTGGGCTAGAAACAAAATTAGAACTAGAAACAGAAACTAGAAACTAGAAACAAAAACTAGAATTATGAGTAGAAATATTGATGCGTTTGTACTCGAATTGATGCGTTAGTACAAAATTTGCAATGCACGCAAAACTCAATCTATAGTACGACCAAAAATGTGTGTACAAACTTCGAGCGTTATAGCAGATTAACCTTTGGAGTAAACCCCATTAATATATATATATTTGATTATATTCCAAGATTTGTTCAGCTCATCAAGAGCTTTCGAATGATACCCATATTGTGGGGTGTTGGAGAAAAGTTTTAAAATCCGGAAAATCCGGTTTTCTCGAATTCCGGAAAATGTGTGCATTTTCAAGAGTTCATTCTATTACAAAAGTTGTTCAGCTCGATAAGAGCTTTCGAATGATACCCTTCTTGTGGGTATTGGAGAAAATTTTTAAAATCCGGAAATTTTGAAAACCCGGAATTCCGGAAACTGGGTGCATTTTCGTGAAAAACTTGTAGGAGCAAAAATATGCAGCGGGACCAGCTCTATTCGATCGTGAAAACAAAATTTTGATTGCGATAAAAATTTGGCGATAAACTAAAAATTTTAGATTTTCCGTGAATGAAACCCGGAATTCCGGAATTTTTCGGATTTTCGAAATCTCGAGTTCCTGAGGATTCTAAAAAATATATTGTTGGGGTTTACTCCAAAGGTTAATCTGCTATAAACGGTCGAAATTTGTACACACATGTTTTGGTCGTACCAAGAGTAGTCGTTCTATAGTAATAAGCTTAAGGACATTGTTTCCAAATACAAGTCACCAAAAATTCGTTCACCTTCTTTCCTCCAGAGCAATCGAAACTTATCGGAAGGACAAACTCACATTGTCTCTGGACTATGACAAAAACTGGTACCAATATATCCAAACGAGATCCCAATTTTGTTTGCCCCACATAGCACTCAAATCATATAAAAATTGTCGTAAGTGTAAAATAAATTTACCTAATTCACAAGTTTTATTCACGACTGTGCTTCTTCGTCCTATGCATGCATACACTGTGCTAAATAATTTTAAAACCTAAAATCGCAGGTATCTAACTCTTAAGCACAACAAAATAACACAACCGAAGAAAAATACGCACACACACACAAACACACAGATTTATCCGTACATTTTACAAAAACTAGACTTCCGTGCAAAAACTTCAATGAAATAACTTTCCACATACTTTACACACATAAATTATATCTGGCCAACCAGTTTCCCACTTTCGAAAAGCAAGCCTTGAAATGTTAACTTTCAGTTCAACAGTGTGTAATGATTTCTCTCCAAATTTAAAACTTTAAAACAGATTGCCTAGGAGGATGTATGTGCATTGACACAGACAGGAACAACCAAGTCAACACAGGCCACTCAAATGATTTGCACGGGTATGTTTCGACCACGCTGCATTCAAATAGCTGAAGATTTTATGCAAATAAATTCAAAAATTATAAAAATTTTTAATTTAAAATTTAAGTTTGATAAGGGGGAAACCAAGGTTAACCGAACAATTGGTTTCTGTTCCATGGTTTTGCTGAAAACTTGGATACAGGTGTTTTCAGGGGGGCTGAACACGAACTTGAAAGCAATATTTGATTCAGATTTTTGTTAGCTCAGTATAAGCTAAGCTTCCATCTTAAACTTACAACTTTAGCCCGTACTAATGATAAAATCGGTCCATGGCCTTTAGAAATCTATATACAAATAGGGCTGTTGATAACAACACTGATCTTCCGTGAATTTTCAATCCAAACTAGCCTAACTTATATGATTACGCACTAACATAATAAACAAGAAAATCAGGCTTTATTCAAAACTGTTTCATTTTCGTCATGTCTGCAAACAGGAAAGTCTGCATCTGCAAAAGTCTCTAAACTGTAAACTCATGACTTCAAAGGCGAAAAATATCAAAAGTATAAAGACGGTTAAAAACTCAGTAAAACTAGCCAGACACGGTAGAAAATAATTTATTTACGTAGCACATAATAGTCAGGTGATTTGTTTCCCAATCATGACAACATTATTCTTACTTTTGCCACACACAAACACAGACACCAATTCAAGTATGCAATGCAATGCAATGCAATGCAAGACCTACATGTACAATTACAGACATTGAACAAGATTACTGTATACCAATTGAGACAAGATCTTAACATAGCACAAGTTAATAAAACATAGGTAATCACCTTCTCTTGAATTTTAAAAGCTTAGAAAATTGAGCGCAAAAAACCATATAATAGCATCGGTCCGATGTCATAACCTTGGGATTAATTTCTCGTGTTAAAGATGTATAACGAAATATATGTCCGGATGCAAAGTATATATATATATATACATTATGTTGCTTAGATATAGCATTATTGTTCCCCCACCCCCGGTCCAAATATCATCAAAATGCAGCCCCGACACAACCACGCCTACAATGAGCTCAAGTGTACCTAAACCAATTGCATACCTATATCCATCAGGACCTATTCAGCAACAAGTCAACACACAAATTGGAAAAAATTTGCAAAAAACGCTTTAGAGAACAAAAGTTCGGATATAGAGTAAACAAGCAAAACCTCCCCTCTGGCTGTACGCAGCTCATTGATTTTAAAAATCCATGACAAAACTTGAAAATGATTCAGAATTCGGAATTATATAAAGTGAACACATGAAAAGGATGTAAATTAGCGTAAATTGTAAATTAGGACAATTTTCTTCCCGTCTTTCAATTTTTCACACCAAAAGTTGTAGATGTCCAAAATATAGCACGTACACACACAGAACTGTAGGACATAACAAATGCAGCAATACTCTAGAATATTGTACACAAATTTTTAGTCATTACTGGCAAGCAGAGCAGACCACACCCGACAGTTATGTAGTGCATAACATCTCTAAAGCTACAAGCTCATCAATAATAGTTTATTCTAAATTTACATATATTACCATATAATAAGTTTGATAGGTTACATTAAGTAAGCAATAAATAATAGAACAACAGCTAAACCAAAATTCCGTCATTGCACAAGAGAAACGGCGATATTAACACCATCAGTTCAAAAAATGTACTCTATAATTATAATACCGCCTTCAAACAAACGAGCGCTCCCCGGACCAGGTACGCATGTACAATAAAAAATCTAAATAACAATAACTCTGAGCAAAACTTAAACAAAAGCAGCAGCAGCAGCAACAACAACGAAAACAGGTAGCATACTATAGCCGACAGAGACAGATCGAGTAAAAAAGATAAATGGACAGAACGGAAACATAACTCAGAGACAGAGAGAACGCGAACTGCAAGTATGGACAGTCCGTGTACTAAAACTTACAAAAATTTGAAAAGTTACAATTCAAAAATCACCACAGAGAACACTCAGATTATAGCTGCCCGCACAATGACAGGGACCACCAGGGCACTAATTTGTGACTATTTAAGACCCCTTAAACATAGGATACGACCCCTCTCTCCCAAACTCCAATACTGCACCCCGGACACTCTTTAGTCAACTATAAGATCCCTGCACAAAACACAGTCACAAAAGTATACGTATATACAAAAAACAAATGATAACAACGCAAAGAGGTATATAACTGAAAGTGAGTTACGCAGAAACGGAAACACAAAGAAAACTTTTCACAGTACATACATGACATATTTTGAATAGGATCAAAACTTCCGGTAAATGCTAAAAATGAATCCTAGAAATCAGGGTATTTTTAGGCATTTTTTTCAGGGGGGGGGGGGGCTTCCCGGGGGAAGAAATTTTCGGGGGGGGGGGAAGATTTTTTGCAAAAATGCGCCAAAACATTGTATTTTTTGGCGTATTTTGCATGGTGAAAAACAAAAAGTTATCAAAAATGCCTCGATTTAAGCTAAAAATAGCCGTTTTAACGATAAAATCTCCGGCAAAGCCGGAAATTTTTTGAAAATTTGACCATTTTTGGAAAAAAATGTATGTAGACTTGATTAAGGGGGAAGACCAAAATCCCGTAGGAGGTCAATTTCGGGAGGCCCCCCCCTGGAAAAAATACCCTGGAAACATTTACAACAGATACGTATATATTAAATGTAAAAATGTCAGAGCAGAACACAAAACGTTGGCTGTAATTTTCAAATCTTCGCAATGCATTGGAACAAAATTGGGTTGAGATTTTTCCCTGGCTTGAGTATAAGTCACAACTACTGCAAAACAGTAAGAAACAAAGACAAAACTGAATAAGCAAAAAGAGGGTCCCGCGTGAATAATTACACCAATGTATCACAATGACATACTCTTGAGACTACACATGCTCATACGGGTACAATAAATATATATTCTAACTAGAACTGTGGCACTATCGGCACCAATTTCCTCACACGGTATATATACGTACTATAATATACATATACACATATTACAATACACATTTATATATATACTGGGTTTACTTTTGTGGGCAACGCAAATTTTAAAGTTTTTTGGTAAAAATTTTCTAAAATTTTCCGGCGTTGCCGGAATTGTTTGGGCAAAAATCGTCTATTTTGGTACTAATACTACTTTTGAGCACTTTTTAGCTTAGCTTTAGCAGTGCATATAAAAACAGGCTATTTTTACTGTATTTTTAGCATTTTCAGCCCATTTTATTCCCCTCCCCACACTTTTGGACCTGCTCCCTCTTCCCCACCCTCACTCTTCGCCTAAAATAAACCCAAATGTACGTACGTATTATAATTATATATACATATCATTATATATATAATATATATATATATATATATACAAGTAGGAAAAGTGCTCCATGCAGTCGCATGAAAAAGTTAATATGAGCTATGATGGTCAACATTTAAATGTGTCAAGGACAAGATTTAAAATGTTTAATATGAGCCAACATCTAAATAAGTAGAGGACAAGATGTAAACGGCTAATATGAGCCGCTACGTTTCTCTTGGGCTCATATTGACGCTCATTTAGCTTTTGCTTACTTTTAATCCAACACTGAAATGGCTTGCATGAATGACGACGCATAAACATTAATTTTGCAAAGCTGTACGTAAATGTTTTCTCCTCCACCGCTACATCCAAGTATATACACATTTAAGGCCACCATATAAGACAACAAAACGAAACCGAAGTACAATCTAATGAAGAAACGAAAATGTGGAAGTTATGTTGTGAAATCTTGAGAAATCACATTTGAAGTTATCATCGCAATAATCACATTAATTCAATATACGTATTCCCAAGCCAATCAAATCGTTTATAAACACTGATGCTTATATGCTAACCGTAAACTGTATCTGTTTGCCATTTTAGTCGCGTCAATATGAGCCCAAGAGAAACGTAGCGGCTCATATTAGCCGTTTACATCTTGTCCTCTACTTATTTAGATGTTGGCTCATATTAAACATTTTAAATCTTGTCCTTGACACATTTAAATGTTGACCATCATAGCTCATATTAACTTTTTCATGCGACTGCAAGGAGCATTTTTCCTACTTGTCCTCCGTCTAATTTTTGGTAACGCTGCCATAACTGCGGTAGCAGCAATCACAAATTCCGAGTATGCAAGATTTCAGCCTTTCAGCTATCTCCAGTAGCTTGAACCAGTAACTGATTCAACGTTGAACCAGTTGAACCAGATCTGGCCAGCCATGGGTCGGATCACCAAAGTAAAACCACCAGTGAATTCCCCATGCCCAGTAACCTTTGTATGCAAAATTTCAGCCTTCCAACTATCTACCAGTAGCTTGAACCAGTTGAACCAGATCTGGCCAGCCATGGGTTAGATCAGCGAAGGAACACCACCAGTGAATTCCCCATGCCCAATAACCTTTGTATGCAAGATTTCAGCCTTTCAGCCATCTCCAGTAGCTTGAACCAGGAACTGGTTCAACTTTTAACCAGTTGAACCAGATATGGCCGGCCATGGATCAGATCAGCAAAGTTACACCACCACTGAATTCCCCATACCCAACAACCTTTGTATGCAAGATTTCAGCCTTTCAACTGTCTCCAGTAGCTTGAACCAGGAACTGGTTCAACTTTGAGCCAGTTGAACAAGATCTGGCCAGCCATTGGGTCGGATCACCAAAGTAACACCACTAGTAAATTCCCCTTGCCCAATAACCTTTGTATAAAAATTTCAACCTTCCAACTGTCTCCAGTAACTTGAACCAGGAACTGGTTCAACTTTGAGCCAGTTGAACAAGATCTGGCCAGCCATTGGGTCGGATCACCAAAGTAACACCACTAGTAAATTCCCCTTGCCCAATAACCTTTGTATAAAAATTTCAACCTTCCAACTGTCTCCAGTAACTTGAACCAGGAACTGGTTCAACTTTGAGCCAGTTGAACAAGATCTGGCCAGCCATTGGGTCGGATCACCAAAGTAACACCACCAGTGAATTCCCCATGCCCAATAACCTTTGTATGCAAAATTTCAGCCTTCTAAATGCAGGATTCTAAAATGCAGGATTAAGTTTCATTCCAGAAGATATATTCGACCCAGGACTCGGGGTGCCGGCCGGGGCCCATCAACGGATTCTCAGCCTGTTCCACTCAATACAGAGTCCTATTACCTTCCCACCGTGGTGGTACCCAATTACCGACAAGTTAGCGATGGATAGCAGGGTAGACTAGAGCAGAGAAAGCTTTTACAGAAATCAGGGCTTCAACACCACAACCCTGGCATTTTTTAGGGTTTTGAAAGTGGGGGGGGGGCTTCGCCTGCGCCATCCCAGACAGGTGGATGGAGGGAGCTTTCGAAAAGTGGGGAGGGCAGTCGAAGGTATGAAATACCAAAAGTTTTAGCAAAAATTTAGCATTTTTAGGTAACAACACAAAAAATAGCTGTTTCTAAGCTTAAAATTAACTTATATATAAGTCTATAAATTAGCTAAAAATTCAGAAAATTTTTGAAAAGTTGGCCTCAAAAACTTGGGTTTTCGAAAAGTGGGCCCCCCGCTGAAAAAACTGCCATCCCCCACCACCACCACCACCAACAGCAACCGCAAAGAAAGGAAGGTTTACCAGCGCCTTAGAACCACACAGCAATATTCGCCCCGTTAGAAACATCGTCGCATTCACATTCATACAAATCTTATCAACAACAAACATGGGCGTATCCAGGGGAGGGGGTTTGGAGGTTGCAACCCCCTCCTTTTGAGGAAAATTTATCAATATTGCTTTACAAAAAGTGTAAATTTTTGTCAAAACATCCTCCTTTTCAGGAAGTTTTTTTGCCAAAACTCCCTCCTTTTCAAAATTCTGGATACGCTCCTATCCTGAAACAAAATCAAGCACTAAGCAGTCATACGCTAAGGTAATTTGGGAAACTAAGGGGACGCAGATCCTCACAAACCGGTGAAAAGGACTTCCTGTCCCGGTACAAAAATGATAAAACAAAGGGTGTGCAAGAAGAGACTGTAGAGTACACAACTCTATTCTAAGTATGATAAATACGTACGTACATCAGGGAAAACAGTTCACTGTGACAAAGCAACGGCAAACCGACAAATCAAACACCACGCATAGAATGGCAATTCGCAAAGTGGCAGAAGACAATGCAACTTCCTCTCCCGACCCCCACCCGACCCAATAAACCAAAAATTCCACACCTATGTATATATACCTATTACAGATTCGGACGAAAAACCAGTTCATGTACGAAAGTATCCGTAACATGTTGTATATATACATAAATAGAAAAGTACTACTACCTACACGGCATGGGGGGGTGAGCTATAGCAAGGATGACGGGGAGGATGTGAGGGGCCGTATCCATATCTCGTTCAGGATAATCCAGTTGGCACTCTCAGCATGAACCACGAGACGAATGGCTTCCACAGGGGCCGTCGTGTTGAGGCTCAGGTCGACCGAGCCAGCCGCTGAGAACTGACCCACCACAAAGTACCCGTCTTCCGTCAGCGGATAGCCGCTCAGGGCCCCGCCCAAAATTTCCACACTCGTCGTTTCCGGAAAAACGTCATCCGGATGCTCCGCATTTCCGGAGCGGAAACAGAGTCCTTCCAGGGGCAGGGGCGGGGTGAGCTGGAACCGGAGCCAATCACCAGGCTGGGGCAGGAGGGCCCAGAAGTGGGTCTCACCCGCATAGGCCTTCTCCAGAGTGTACTTCTGGTAGGTCTTGAGGGAAGTGGTGACCTGGGCCGGCGGGTTGTCCGGATGGGCCCGGTGGAGGGCCGCTTTCCCAAAGTCCTTCTCCTTCAGCTTTTGAGTCTTCCCGCTGAGGGAGGAATGGATCCCGACATGCTGAAAGAGGGAAGGCTTGTGGCGCAGGCGGTATTTGAGTTTCTGCTCGTTGCAGTGCTTCTGGGCCTTCTCCGGATGACAGAGGCGTACGTGGAGGATGTGATCCAGCAGCCAGTCCACTGGCTTTTCTCTGAAACCCACAACCCGAAACCATTACCAATAAAAAGGGTGGGAGTAGGGAGTATACTAAGTAAACTAATTTTTCCATAAAAAATTAATTACGCGTTTTTCCCATATTAACTAACTAGGGGGGAAAATGCCCTCGACGGGCAACCAACTTGGTAGAATAGGGAAAGACTTGAATGTTAAATA